>JASDQU010100109.1:341226-373931 GCA_032191745.1 Picea mariana
CCAACCATTATTGTCACTGTTATATTATTTTCAATTTATGCAAGTGTGATCCCATTTGGGTACTAGGGATGTAACAAGTGGTATCAAAGCTTCAATCAATCTTTGTTGGTGTTTTTTTGTTAGTTCTTAAAAATAAAAGAGAGAAGAAAATGACAATCAATTACTATCATTTCACCGATCAGGGTTGCGTTTCAAGAGAAATTCCATATCTTTATCAATGAAAATAGAGAGACATTATAGTTACAATTGAAGGGAAAAGGGTATGTGGATTCCATAAACCTAGAATATTATGGAATCCACATACCCTTTTCCATAGAATATACTAACTAGATCAAAAAACCAAAGGCATGAAATATGGTACTACACATATAATATATTATCAAGGAAAAAACAAGCTACATGAAATTTGGACATTTGAACACAAATTTACAAGTTAAATGAGTACATCAATAAAAAAAACATACTAACCTTGCAAGTTCAAAATCTGAGCTATGTAGTTCGAGAATTGGATTTGTTCAACTGGTGGGTGACAGAAAAAATAAACAATTCAAACAAAAGCCAAGAACAGTGTCACAACTATAGAAATTGTGTCTCAAAGTCTCTTAAAGTCAGGTATATATAGATCAAATAGTCAACTAGCCATTAACACCGACCACTGAGATAGGAAAAATATTTGTCGCTATTGCCACGAACTTTCGTGGAAATATCGACGAAAATCTCGCCCTATTTAAAAAAAAAATGAAACTAATGGAAACGTGGAAAAATTTTGTGGAATAATCCACCCATATGTAGTAGTGTACCATCGACCATTACAAAATATAAAAACTAAGTATATATACTCAATGAAACTCGGCCCCCTACAGAAGTGTGCTCTGGTCACTGTGTTCAAGGCTTGGCATCTACATATTCCTTTGTTAGGCTGCACTTGCATTCTTTTGTCAGACACGATCTCGGATTGGTATGGGCTTGTAGGAAAAACCACTCGCAGGGGTACCACGGGCTGACAACTCTATTTTTCATGGCCAGCTCCTCCATGCTTTTCATTTATGGGATGAAATGAGGTTTCAACTACCTCTCCCACCACCATTAAATAACTACATCAGGATCAGGATGGAGCCCTGACACCCATGAATGCTCTAGGTAGGCTCACGACTCTCTTGAGTCAATTCTGGTATCCCGAGGCCAGACAACTCTTTCTCTGTAACCAACTCGGGCTCTCTGATCCCTTACGCAGCTCCTTTCATCACCCCACATGACCGTAGGCCCTGACCTTGCACCTATCCATATGAAATTTTGGGATTTAGCATTTCAGGAGCTCTCACTCCCCTTGTCTTCAAATATCTCGATGCTCGTTTCCCTAAAATGGCCCATCTGGATCAATGGTCGGACTTGATTCAAAATGGAAGACCAAGATATTTTCCCTTACAATACGAAACGTTGGTTATGCGATGAGCGCTAGACCCTCTTTCTAGACCTTCTTCCCATATGATCAGACGGTGAGACCATGAGCCCAACTCTCAAGCGCGTTGCAATTTCACATTTCACGAGCTCGTGAGGTATTCCATGCTTAAAACCTTGAGTCGCAAAATCATGATGCTCGGATCAGCTGACACACACCCCTCTTTGATTGGATGATTGTTGGCACAGGGGCAGACTCAGGGTTCAACACTGCAATAGCGCACCAAAAAAACCCTAACTATCGTCCCTTTCGGCAACACCTGCGAAGTAGATGAAGTCTCACCCGAGGTAGAGGCAGGGGTGGTTGCAGGACTCGGATGTCTGCAACCTTATATGGGACATAGATTTGTGATTCTAACACTTAACAAAGCACTCAACAACTAACATTCATCAATATCCAGCCTTAGTTACAACGCAGTTAAAGCCTAATTACAGAGTATCACAGTATTCATTCAGATCTAAGGTATTTAAGCACTAAGCATATGTACATAAGTCAGATCTAACATCCATCCATATTATTAAGCACTAAGCATCAACATATCAATCATATATATTAAAGAACTAAGCAAGTAAACACATAAACACATCAATACATCGCACAAAGAATAACAACACAGCATGTACGTGGTTCACCCCCACCCTGGGGCTACGTCCACCAACTCTTCTCTTCTTTATTATCTTTGGTCAAGATTATTAGAGGAACCTAGCATCCAAGTTCTACTCCGCAGAAGACAGGAGATCTGCGCACACTCCACCAGATCCTCCTTCTTCTAGCTAGTGTACAACACCAAGCCTTCACACGGTCTCTTACAGTTACTTGCACTAGCCTTGCAAGCCTCACATAGTATGCACAAAGAACTTACAACTCTTGATCACATAGATCAAACTCTAGCACTTAGCACACCAGCCTACAAGGTCTCTCCTTCTTACATCACCTAGCTACTTATTTATACATTACAAAATAGGCCTAAACATGTGTAAACCTATGGGCCAACATCCCATGCCCATTACATAATCTCGAATACCAAAAAGGTCCCTAAAAGGGGATGAGATCTCGCAATCTCTGCTTCATCTTGTGTTTCTCCTTTGACAGCCTATCGAAGTCCCAAAATTAGTTCAACCATGACCAAGAATCCTTAAAACTTGATCAAGGTCCAACAAGCCCCCAACACTCACCTGTGACTTGTCCCGAGTCACTCTGATCTGACTAGTTCTGCTTCAAAATCCTCGATCTTAGCTCAAGTTGCTTTGATTTGTTGTTGCGCCACGACCTCCTGTTTAATGAACTCTTGTATGACTTCTTCATTGATAGGTCCCTCTAGGCGTTGATTAGTTGTAGTGATGACTTGCTCTAGTTCCTCTCCTTGACCTTCGATCTCTATGAACAATTGTCAAGCCTCATCCTGTACAGGTTGGAGCCTCTGAGTTACTTCCATAATTCTGTTATGAATAGTGTGGACTTGTTGTTGGGCAGTGCATTGCTCTTGGGATCGCTTCATTATTTCCATAGGTGACAGGGGCTTCAACTAGGCCTATATTGTCTCTACTTGCTGCTTCGCTCCCTGTAGCTGTGACTCTAGTGCCTTCAATTATGGATTCTTAGTGAGTCGCTCATACGTCTGGGCACTGTGATCACTCAGTTTCTTTCATTCCATGGAAAGGACTTTGATTCTTTCAATTGCACTTCAAGTAGTTTCTTCTCTTTGATCCCTTACATACTACAGGGTGTCGGGTACGATGCAGAGCTCTAAGTCTGCTATTCATTGTTGTAGCTGTTGTATAGCCTCTATGAGTTGCTCTACTTGATGTGTGACTCGGTCTTCTACCTGTGGTTCTAATCCTTTCACAGAGTGGAGTTCTCTGTTGACTGATTCTTTCACTTCGAGCTGCTCTGCGAGCAACTATTCTTTTTCTTGTTGCATCTGTGCTTTCTCTTCTTCAAACTTTGCCTGGAGAGAAACCTTCTTCTGTTCTGCAAGTTGACATTGTTCTACAAGTACTCCTTGCACTTTCCTTAAGGCCTAGGTGGCTTTTTCTATTTCTTATTGTGCGCGATGAAGGCGAGCTTCGACCAGATCAACTAGTCGATGGAGTTGGGTTGGCTCATCTCCCAACTCTGGTTCTCTTGATGGCAGGGGCACAGTGGACACTGTGCGGCTGGGATGAAGGGCTTGTTGTACCTATTACACCTCAATATCACTCACTTTGATAAGTGTCGTAAGTGTCGCATGTTCCTCTCAATTGTCGCAAGTGTCGCATGTCATTCACAAATGTTGAAAACATCAAACAAAGCATGCTGCCATAATGACGACACCAAGGAGACATATAGAATAACTCAGACACTTGATTTGGAGGAGGGAGAATGATTAACTGAAGTAAAGGAACTCTTACCACCTGAAAGGAGCTCTTAAACAAGGGTTTTGAAGGTGAACGCTCCTCTGCATCAGCCTTAGGAGAGATGGCGCTCCCCTATAAGGTCTTAGGGAGCGTTATAATGCCCAACTGCCCCTCTGAAGGAGCGCTATCCATTCTTGGAGCACTGGTACTCCCCTCAAGCTTCCTAGGGAGTGCTATAGCACCTTGATGCCCCTTTTGGGGGAGCGTTGTCTAATCTGGGTAGTGGTTGACCCGTTGAGGAGAATAAGGGAAGGATATTTCAAGTTTGGAAGGCAATTGCATTCGAAGTCTTGGTTCAATCAGAAGATCCTTGATCTAAGGAAGGAATTCCTCAACTTACCCTAAAGATACCTCAAGAGGTTAAGCCTCTCTTAACCTATATAAGCAGGCTCTATGATGGTGAGAAGGGGGGAAGAATTGCTAGCATGAAACCTATGATCCCATAAGAAACACACAGTCAGCCGAAGGAGAGTGATCAATGAAGTTGTTTTCATCCAGGTCGTGGATCTTTCGAGCAAGGGTTAGGCAAAGGGGACTTGACAAAGCTGTCACATTCGCATCTACGATTGTAAGTATTGCTGTCGTTATTCTCATTAATATGACACACTTGGCCTGTTTCTTTCTAGTTTGTGTCTGATTTTACATGAACTTATCGTTGATAGATAGATCTGTTTTCAAGATAATATCAATAGAGTAGGAAGTGGTCGTACTTTGTTTGTCTACAGGACTCATCAAGGAGCGAGAGTTTGGAGCTCGACTCGAAGCGTGCAGGGACAAACATTGATTAAAAGGTACTACTATTCTCCTTCCTCCTCATGCATTAGTTTGTATAGATTTGAAAGGAAGTCAGTGTCCATGTTAAGCACTTTCTGTCTTAGAGTTTAGGGTCTAGCTCTTTGAGGCAATCTACCTGTCCGCAGGGAGATTTTCCTACAACAGAAACTGGCGACTCCACTGGGGAGTCCTCAAATCGAAACTGTTTGTTTTGATTTCTACTCACATACCTTTTCTTACCCCTTGATTGTTTTCAGACCTGGTTCACTCCTTTTTTTTATTGATTTCATGAGCTGATTGACTCCCTACCCCATTGCACTCAGCTTTATTAACGAGACTGGACTGCAATTTTTGGATTTTTCACATTTTTTAGAGCTTTTTGAACCTGGCGCCCCTGTCTCTATGTTAACAGAGTGCCAACGCTCCCTGAGTGCCTTACACATAGCGCTATAATGCCCCTTTCCCTTTGCAATAGAGTGCCAGCCCTCTTTTGGCCAAAAAATTTCCAGAATTGCTCTTGTCAGGGTTTTTGCCTTTGGTTTCACTTACTGAGTCTCCTTGTGAGTCAATGCTTCTTCCGTTTCAGCTTTGACATCTTCCTTTTTGAAGAACAAACACCTCATTGCTCAAATGTTGTAGCCTTCTTCACTATTGTTTTTGAGTTTTTCTGTTGTTTGGAGTTTGAAACCAATGCATTGTCTTTATCCCCTTTTTGACTGAGCGAGAAACTCTGGTGAAGGTCATCAAAGGCCTACGGATCTTTTCATTTGGTTTTAGTTAAGATCATTGTTCTTCGACATTTCTTTTGGTGTGAAGTTCTTGATTTTTCTTTGATTGTTTCTTTTCTTTCGCTTCTCGTTTTGATTACAACGAGAGGGTGTGTTGTTTGTACGATTCTTGCTTGTGTTGGTCTGATTTTCATTGATCCAAAAAGATAATTAGCAAGACGAGCATTGTTTTGAATTAATCATTATTCATATACAAACAATAAAGAGACATCTTCATGATTGATTTTGCATATCAAAAAGTATTTCAAAAGTTTTAGCATCACATCGGATTTGATTGAAGAAAATTTGTTTGAGGACATTCCTTGTTAGTGCTTGTTAGTGAAAAGAACTCTCTCTCTCTCCCTTAGATAGATGTTCATCGAAAAGAAAGGACTGCTTATCATCTTTGATGCATTTTTGGGACTGAGTCATAATTCCATCCATTTCACTTCCATGCACCCCTATTGAGTAAAGAACAGCTATAAAATCAACGCTAATTAAAAATTATTTAGAACATTTTCTTTTCTAGGATCCTCCACCAACAGTAGACTAGGCTTAGTACTTTGGATTAGGCTATGAGCATAACTCTCCAAAGTTTCCAAAACAAACATTAGCATCCTGAGTTAGGGAGAGTCAAATCCAATTATCGTATAAGTCTGCTTGGGATCCCCCTCTCACACAGGGGTTACGCACGAGGTCGCATTCGGGAGAGCTACGGGGATTATCCCTCTGTGGTTTGACTGATTTTAGTGGTCAGATCGTATTATGGGGATCGCTTAAAGGTAAATCCACAATTGCTGCATGGAAGCCTTTTAATTGATTTCGGGCTAGATACCCTGCCTGTACGTTTGGATCGGACTGTCAACTGTACCCGCCCAGGGGATGACTGCGAATTGGTAACCTTAGCAACCATAATCTTTAGGGCCTTACATGAGGTGACAGTGAAGGGAAGTCTCACTGTACCTGGAGCAGACATTGGTCAAACTCACTCGAGATCCTTGGAGGGTAAATCCACAATTACTGCATGGAAGCTTGCACCAAGACGTAAGTCCGTTAAGCAGGTCGCCATTTTAACTGTTCCAACATATCCCCACCCCTTCTTGACTTGATCACGCGACGTTGGATTTCATCACCAACTAGTACGGTCATCGAGAGAAGGCCTTGTTTGCTTGGTTGTGATTCTTAGATTCTATTAGCGTATGCTATTTCTTTTCGGTAGTTGGCCATAGATCTCTTTTGCCGACTCTTTTTCACCAACATTGACCCTCCACGCCATTCACAGAGGCTATAGGGACTTCCTCCAGAAAATATGGAAGGGAACACCCCTTTACCCCCACATTCTATGGAGGAATCTCCTCAACAAAGAGAGGTTCAAGATACTACAACTTCCCAAGAAGAAGATTTCCGAATTCGGGAGGGATATTTTTCGTCGTCAATCCTTTTGACATTCCGGCTGGGTCTAGTTCAAACCCCTTAGCCGATGACCCCTTTTGGACCGTAGACATTGTTCGAAGTCCACCGTGCATGGTGCGGGATATTTATGGAACACGGATGGGTGTTGACGCACCTATCACCTACACCATACCCTTAAATCACTTTACTGGTACTACCATTTTTACGGCCACACCATCCATTGGTCCGAACACATCGCCCGTTGGCCCAAGGTCTACTTTTTCTCTCCAGATGGCCCATTCTACAATGGTCCCTCACATCCCGACTATACCTGCTGGTAATGCGGTGGTCAGCCAAGCTGCAATTGGCACACCAGTAACACCAAGACCTACATCATCACTCCCTTTTGGGTACAGAGCACTGAATTTTTCCACTGCCTCTACTACCCAAGTTATACTGGGAAGTTCCATACCTATCCAACAACCCGGAGGGATCGGTCTTGGTGGTCTTAATCCATCCAGCGGTACCGGTCAGTCATTTATGTCTGGTTCTCAAATTCCAGGAACTCTACCTCAAGCTGGGGGGCATCCTCCCACCAAAGGACAACTTCCATTTGGGGGGCACCCTCATGCCCAGGGGCAGCCTCAATCCTGAGCCTACCCTCAACCATATGAACAAAATGTGTCTGCCACTCCTAATCCGTGGAATATCCCTTTTCCAGGAAACCCACAATTCTCGGCAGGACACAATCCTCAAGCTCCACAACAACCCCCTTATGGACAAACACCAAATTCATCTTATAATCCTCAAAACCCATCCGGTTATCCTCCGCTCGCACATACTTCTCAAAACACCTCAAATATTGTGTACCCTGGTCAACACCAACCTCATACAAGAGGGCCCACTAGTTACAATTATCTGCATAACCCAGTGTATGGCCCTGCTGGTGTCCCCATGCCACACTAGCATTACCCATAGGTTAACTGACAACTACCTTTTCTAGCAACCCTGGACCTTCCAGACTTGTCTCGGTTAATGAATGATCCTATTTATCATTCTCCAGTTTGGCCAGCTATCCCAGCTAAACTTCCTTCTGATATCCCAAAATTCGACGGAAAGTCCAGAGAAGACCTAAACAACCATGTGATGACTTTCCATTTGTGGTGTTCATCCAACTCCCTCATGGACGATTCTATACGTTTGCGTCTTTTCCAACGAACGCTTACGGGTTCTGCAGCAAAATGGTATATTGAACTACCACGTGCCTCTTTTCACGACTTCAACTCCCTCGCCATGTCCTTCCTCACACACTTTCAACTACCCATTCGATACGAGACGGGTACTGAACTATTGACCTCCCTTCATCAGACAACCTCCGTACATATCTCCAATCATATTCATGAATGGAGACAACGACGAAGGCTAATCAAAGCGGTCATTCCTGACCAATTGTTAGCGGAATGGTTCACTAAATCATTGTTACCCTAGATCGCTCGTGATGTTGCCATGGGTGGTGTGGTCACCGAGGAAGAAGCCATTGCCCGAGCTCAGTACTTGGACTTAGTTTATTCACAATCCGATACTCTATATGAGTTGATACCCAATGCTACCCATGCCACTAATGATCCATCCAAACCATCGTCTACCTTGCATGTGGATGGAGTTATTGGCTCCGTCAAAACCCAATCTACTTCCCAGTCGACTGGAACAACTCAGCGGCCCGCTTCGATGGCCGCTCCCAGTCCGACTGCACCCTCTTCTACCCCCCCTCAAACTTAGGTCTCTGAGGTGAATGCGGTCCAATCGACCCATTCACAACAAGTTGGGGGAAAGAAGAAAGCGAGAAATAAACCAAAGAAAAACAATAACAATGAACAACCAAAAAATCAATCGCAAACTCCTGCTGTCAGAAAACAACCACAACGAAAACTGAAATTCCCATGTCTCATTTGTGGTGACGATCACTACACTCAAGACTGTCCACATTGCGATGAAGTGGCCAAACTTTTTAAGGGAAATTCACAACCTGCTGTGCTTACTCAGCCTTTTCCATAGCAGCAATCTTTAGTTTCTCAAACCCCCACCGCAAGGGGCAGTTCCAACCAATCCCATGATGAGGCATCGACAAGTGCCCACATTTACATGTTCAACAGGGTTAATCTAACCACTCGCTCTGCGACATATGACACGCCATTTAAACCTGATAAGCCGAAGAATACTAATGGTTCTGTACCGGACCCGTTACCATCTTCCGTTAGCCCTCCATCCAAGCCACTTTAGATTGAGAAACCTTCGTTTGACTCCATCTTATGCCCTCCTAAGAGCACTATCCAGAAATCTACTTTCAATCCTAGTTCACAGGATGCCCAAAATTACAACATTGTAGAAGATTTGGCCAACCACCGTGTGCTATGTCCGCATTGGAAGTTCTACAGCACTGTCCCAGCCAACGTAGAACGCTCTTAGCTGCTATCGGCGCTTTCGATCCTGAGTCATCGAATAACCTCACATTTAATCTGGATGATCATCAACCACGACTCTCCCACCAACTAGCTTTTCAAATCGATGTTGTTGTTCACAATCAACAAATCCACTTAACTATCTTGGATGAGGGAGCCTCTACTTGTGTCATGTCTTTATCTTATTGGAAAGGCTTAAAATCACTTGCCCTTAACAAATCCCCTACGATGTTACGTGCTTTCGATGGACGAGGTTTTCATCCTCATGGATTGTTGCAATCCTTGGCCATTCAGTTGGGTGGAAAAATTGTTACCGTTGATGTCGAGGTGGTCGATGCCCCCCTCAATTACAACCTACTACTTGGAAGAAGTTGGTTCTATGCTATGACTGCCATCGCCTCATTGGTGTTTCGATGTGTACAATTCCCCCATCAAGGCAAAATTGTCACCATCGATCAACTCAATTTCTGCACACCCGACGCTCGCGTCCCTGTCACCAACAACATTCCTTTTTTGGGAGACCACCCAGTTACGTATGAAAGCGTTTGTGTTGGCTTGTTGAAAGATTCTAGCCTTATGGGTACTTTCCCTACACCACTTCCACCTACCGCGCATCATATTTCCGTCGTCAATATGATCTCAACTATGCCTTATCAATTCTTGGAATCACCTGATCCTTGAATTGTACCTAGTCCTCTGGAATTCGATGTGCTCGGTGACACTATGCCACTTAGCCCAGCCGAGGCCACATACGTAGCTATTCAATCCACCTCTCCCTTTTCGAACAACCCACATTTATTGGCACCTAATGCCTACTCGATGCCCTCATGGTTGGATTCCCTATTGTCTGCCATCGATTACATTTCCCAAATCTTTCCTTCTGACGAATCTATTATGGAAATGCTTAGTATTGAAGATCTACCTTGGGATGATAACCATCACAGATCCTCTTTTCTTCTGCCTTTGGAAGAAATCCAAGACATACACTCTGTCTTCCCTCCCGATGTTACCGATGCTCCGCAATCTCCTATCCTCACACAAGATACTCTTTATGAGGGGAATATGGGTAACATCTCTACTACGATCATTATTGATATTTCGATCAAATAAGATGTCATGGAAAACATTAATCTTGGTGCTAATTGCACACCCAAAGAAGTGGTCTCTTACACCGCTTTGTTTAAAGAATTCTGCGATGTCTTCGCATGGAGCTACGAGGAAATGCCAGAGATTGACCCGTCAATCGTCGTGCACGAAATCAAGACTTACCCTAGCGCGAAACATGTTCGACAAAAAATCCGCCCGGTTCATCCCAAGAAAATTGCAGCTATAAAGGCAGAAGTTGAGAAACTTCTAAAATCTGGCTTTATCTACCTCATCCCTTTGACAGAATGGGTCTCCAACCTTGTTCCGGTTGCTAAAAAACAAGGGACCATCCATGTTTGTGTTGACTATCGGGATCTCAACAAATCTTGTCCAAAGGACAACTATGCTATGCCCTTCATCGACCAAATCATCGATAATTGCGCTGGGAGCGTAATCTTCTCTTTCATGGATGGATTTTCTGGGTATAACCAGATTGAAATCTTACCTGCTGATCAACATAAGACAACCTTTATCTACCCATGGAGAACTTTCACCTATCGAAAGCTACCTTTTGGCCTTAAAAATGCTGGTGCTACTTTCCAGCGGGCCATGTCATACGCTTTCCACGATATCAAGCATATCGCAGAACCTTACCTCGACGACTTACCTGCCCACTCATCCAATCAATCCAATCATGTTGATCACTTATGGGCTATCTTTCTTCGATGTCAGTTCTACCATATTCGCTTGAACCCACATAAGTGCATTTTTGCTGTCGAATCCGGTCAACTCCTCGGTTTCATTGTCTCTAAAGACGGGATCAGGGTGGATCCCTTAAATATTAAGGCCATTCTATCCTTACCCCCACCTACCAATTTAACCCAACTCCAAAGTTTGCAAGGCAAAGCAAACTTCCTTCGCCATTTCATTTGCAACTATGCTGAGATAACTAAAGGATTTATGCAGTTACTACAAAAGAACACCCCTTTCATCTGGGATGTCACTGCTCAACGGTCATTTGATGCTCTTAAGCACACCTTGACCCACGCACCTTGTTACATCCTCCAGAGTATGCAAAGGACTATATCCTTTACTTGGCCTCCTCCACTTCCACTATCGTGATGGTGTTAGTTCAAGAGGACCCCAACGGTGAAGAACATGTGATTTATTACCTGAGAAAGAGTCTATCTGGACCCAAACTTCGATATTCACATGTAAAGAAACTGGCTCTGGAAGTCGTCATCGCTGTCCAGAGATTCCGCCATTACATCTTATTATGCACCACCACGGTGATTGCAGACTCCAACCCCATGTACCACATCTTGACACATCAAGTACTTGGGGGAAAATATTCTAAATGGATCATCATCCTTCAGGAATTCGATCTTGAATTTACGAAGTCCAAAGCCAAGAAGTCTCTGGTGTTTGCAGAGCTTATCTATGCTCTCCCTCGTGCCGATGAAGACATCGAACCTAGAGATTCTCTCCCTGATGAATCTCTCTTCCTCATCAGCACCTCTAATCCTTGGTACAGAGACATTCTCCTTTACTTTCAAACCCAATGTTTTCAGCCTAACATTTCTCACGAAGAGCGTCTACGTATTCACCACCATTCTCGTCATTATCTCATCGTCGACGACACTTTGTATCGTCGTGGGATTGGAACTATCCTTCGACGATGTCTGGTTCATGAGGAGGCTGAACGCATTTTGAACGATTGTCACCTTGGCGCCTGTGGCGGTCACCTTTCTGGGATGGCCACAGCCCAAAAAATCCTACGTACCAGCTAGTTTTGGCCCTCAATTTTCAAAGATTGTATCGAGGTAGTGAAAAAATTCCCACCCTGCCAAGACTTTAACAAGAAGGCACACACCCACTCTACTGCGCTGCACCCCATTATTGCCATCGACCCCTTTTCCAAGTGGGGTATCGATTTCATGCAGTGTAAGCCTACCTCAGCCGGAGGGCACGGTTATATAATCGTCGCCGTCGACTACTTCACCAAATGGGCTAAGGCTATGCCTACCTTCCTGAACGATGGTCGTACCGCAGCTCTGTTCCTTTTCAACCATATCATAACTCGTTTTGGTGTACCATGTGCCATTGTCATTGATTACGGTTCACACTTCAAGAACCAGATGATGAGTGAATTACATGTCAAATTGGGTTTTCGCCATGAAAACTCATCCCCTTACCATCCACAGGACAACGGACAAGTGGAGGCCATCAACAAAGTCCTGAAAACCATGATTCAATGCATGGTAGGGGAAAACAAGACATCATGGCATCTACAACTTTTCTCTGCTCTCTGGGCTTATCGCACTTCCGTGAAAACCTCAACTGGATTTACTCCTTTCCAGTTGGTGTATGGCATTGAAGCCGTTCTACCAATCGAGTGTGAGATTCCATCACTCAAACTTAAAGTAGAACTCCTACCCCATACTTCTGCCAAAGAAGAATGTTTCTTGTACCTATCCAAGCTGGATGAAACATGTCGTGATGCTGCTCTCGCTAATGAGGCACATTAGAAACAAATTAAGAGTCAGTACGACAAATCCGTCCATCCTCGGACTTTTGCAAAAGGAGACTTAGTCCTCGTTTATGACCAAGCTCACGACAAATTGGGGACAGGTAAGTTAGAACCTCTGTGGCACGGTCCTTACATCGTGAAGTGTGTTCTACACAGAGGCGCCTAAGAATCGGTAGATTATGATGGAATTTCCCTAGGAGAGCCCCGAAACGGGCTCTACCTTAAAAAGTACTATGCTTAGATTACCCAGCATGTGTACTTTGTACATTATTTTGTTTTAGTTTGGTGTGTCTATTTCTTTCGCGTGCTCAAGTCTTTACCTTTGTCACTCATGACTGTGCTTGTGTTTTCATGCGCAGATGACGTCTTCCTTTCCTATCTTTTTCGGGTTTGCGGATGGCGCTAGTCGACATACCCGGAACATTGCTTCGGCAGCATGGGTTATTTACCAATTTGATGAGATGGTGAGTTCAGGAGATATCTACTTAGGACCAACAACCAACAACATGGCAGAATATCACGCTGTCATCAGACTGTTGACCCAAGCCTCCTCCCTAGGTATCTCTCGCATCATTGTTTACTTAGACTCCCAACTCGTGGTCTATCAACTCAACCATATCTACGCTATTCGTAATCCTATCTTGCTACGTCTCCACCTACAAGTTTGTCATCTTGAACGAATGTTTGATTACATTGAATATAGACACATTCCAAGAGAACTCAATAGTGTTTCATATTCGTTAGCTAATTGCATCATGGATCGGTATCTTGCCCACATATAAGATTTAAGGAAAGAAAATTGTACATCACATGTAAATTAAAACACATCACAGACATCATCATGTACAAATCATTTGGCACTGTAAAAAAACTCGAAATTGTATATATATATATATATATATATATATATATATATAGATAGATAGATATAGATATAGATATGGTGTGACTGAAATGTTTTGATTACATCAAAAAAGTATGTAAAAGAGAAAAATGTTGGGTCTTTAAACCCATGCAACATCACCTGACAAGGCATACAAAAATACGATCGCCAGAGAGACTCTAATCTCCATGCGCTACATTGTGCTGCGAGTAACACATCACTGCACACACTACGTGTCTCAATAGAGAATTGACATTCTCTGGCACTCCCACAGTTTGCCTCTACAGATGTAAAGGCACTCCTCCCCTCCGCAGAGGAGGAATGCCTATCGTGAGGCCTTGGAGGTTTCTTTCAACCTCCCGGAGACCTATCACTGGTACTCCCGGATCCACTACAACCGAAGCACCCCCACGACGTCCTGGTATCGGTATATCGGCTGGGCACACTGCTCCCTTATCTGCATGTTGAAAACAATACATCTTTTAAAAACTCTTCTATATACCCAAAAAATATATATACATCAAAAACTTAAAAAACAAAAACTAGACAAGACGTTGCTCGGTCTCTTACCTGACACATCCCAGTCTTCCCCCACGGGTAGAATCAAATCCATGCTCCTGTGGAAATCCACCTCAATATATGGGAAGCAATCTATCCAGAGATACTGTCGTCGCAGCCAAGCAAAAAAATTGCCAGTGAAACGGAACTTTGACTCCGCTACTAGCCTCGGAGACAGACTAATCCACCTCTCCATCCTTGGTTCGTCCACTGGTCGCATTGCTAGTGCTATCTGAGGCTGCATCTGGGGGATGCGCTCTAGGAAAAATGAGACCAGAAAATATCCGTAACTGAACTGTTTCTGTCCCATCCTGCACCATGAAACATGTTCCTTCACATTTTGAAGGAACCCTACACTCCAGTTGAACAGTGTTGGTTCCAAACACTGTACACCATAAGCCACATGCGATCTTGATGCCAGATGCACACTAGTATTTCCCATCACACTCGTGATGGCAAAAAAAATGGACCAGAGGGGTAGCTCTCAGATATCCTTGATAGGGATTCTACCCCCTACCAGTCTTGCTCCTGGAACGCAGTGACGTGCCAGATACACACCCACTTGTTCAGGTAGCGCCCTCTGCCCGGAAAAATATATAGGAACTCCTCTTTTCGAGAGGCCACTTAGGAAATACACGTCTTCCAACTTGATAGTTAGATGTTGTGTTCTAATCTAGAATCCTTGCTCTGCAACATCCCATAGGTCGATCATATGCTCAAGCAACAAAATCTCCTTCTTCATTTTTTGCAATTTGAAGAATTTTAGTAAGCCACAAGCTCACAATGTGGCTCGTGTGCGAGGACTCTGCAAGGCAGCCAAGTCATGAATCTCATGCTCTCGTTCTTTCCACTCGATCATGGTCGTTGAAGTCACCTACAAAACAAAAAATTAAAATTTCATTATCTCAATGTTTTGACAATTTCGGCAATTTTCAAAAGAAATTTAAAAAACATGAAATCGAATGCCCACATTATTTAAAGAGACCACACTCTCTTTTGCAATCATCACGCCCTCTCTTAGCCATTCAATGTCCATCACACAATAATAAAAACATTTTAAAATAAAAACGATTTCTTTATGGCTGCGTGGGCATATGTGAGGATTTTTCATGGGTTCTTTGACAAAAATGACCCATCCACTTAGATATTAAGGTGTTGGCATCATGGCTATCCCCTTCTAAAATGTTTTTGCAAAAATAACGCCCTTTTCCCATCACTTGTAAAAGAGGCTGATTTGATCTTTTTGGGGCGACTTCGGGCTTCATTTTTTAAATTAAATGCTACTATGAAAATGAATATTAAACCATGTAATTGAAAGAAGGAGAGATGAATATCTACCTAGTCCAAATGGCGAGGAAAACGGTTAACCGTAGCTCCGGTATCAAGCGAAACAAGATCCACCTCTAAAATGAGAATCTCCACTACTCCAAAATCCTTGTGCAAAATGAAATGGTAAATGGAATTTTCATTGTATTGCTATTTATAAATTTCCATTTTTTATAAGGTATAGTCATTTATGGGTTTCTCTAACAATATATTGGCTTCACTAAACCCCTGGTTTGTAGTTTTGACATCGCAAGTTTCCTGGTAGTTCTGATGGGATATTTACCTTGTCGCACTCATGAGCATAGTCTTGGTTCGTTCTCAAGCTCGAAAATATGAGAACGCACCGGGTAGACTTTTATCTCTTTTTCGGACCCGCATGGACACATGAAAAAGGAACCCCCCTGGAGTCGTCTTTAAACCCTTTTCAGACTCTCTAAATATGAAAAGATTTTCGAGTGACCTTGCTTCCTTTCACACTCGTTAAAAGGTTCGAAAGGGCGTCTTTCGAGCGATAGTTTATCTCTTTCTCGGTCTCGTTAGACTACTGTACGAAAAAGGAACTGAGAGAGTTCTCTTTTAAGCATTTTTCCAAACTCTATAATTCTGAAAAACCTTCGAGTTTTCTGTCTTTGGACTCGCTAAAACACACATCGACAGGCCCATACGGGATTGAACCCTTCCTTCTTCCGGTTCGTTAAACAAAGGAAGAGGAACTTACCGAAGGTGAGTTATATAGAGCATGTGTTATCCTCCTTGAGCTCATTAAATCAAAAAGAGGTACTCGTCTATCTGGATGGGGGAAAAATTGAAAGAAGCAAGCCAAGCAGTCTCTTGAGAACATTATCAAGCAATTCTTAGAGTCACCCTTGAACACGGCACTTTGTCATATGCACGCATTATAACCCGCTGAACCTCTGCACTGAGCCAATTCTTTGAGTTTCTTTCACTCCTTTGGGTCACCCGACGCAAGTTGCAACATCCACTGCATCATCAAGTTTTGGTCCATCTCATGTTTTTGCGATGGTGCCTCAGTGTTCAAGGGAAGTATCCGCCTCGAGAGTCAGCCATCTCAAATATATTACCTCAAAATCTGTGCCAGTCCATGTCCATTTGATCCACCAATTACATCTCTATGTTTGTTTCATGTCATTGATGGGGGATACATCAAGGACCTCCTTCGACGAGCCTATTCCTGTCGACCTCAACACATTATCCAGGAATTAGGCTTAGAAACCAGTTAGTACTTTGGGACCTACATGCCTCAATGGCAGGCCTCCTCACATTCGACAGTAGGTTTACATCATTGACCTCTGATAGAATGATTCAATGGATGTTCGACTCCAGCTCATCCATTCACATTAGTTGGAATGTATTAGGGTACCTTGGGAATCATCAACATTAATGGTGATCTCCCTCGCACTTGTTAACGGTTTACACCATTGAGCGGTAATCAGGTGGTTTCTACCATGTTCGACATCAGGACATCTATTCACATGGTTAGAATCGTACCACATTGGTATCGGTAAGAAGACCCTGGGTTGAGTAATCACTCTGATATATACTTTGCCCAAATTGCGAAGGATTTTGGATGAATGATACATACACTGTTGCATAGATCCACTTTGTATTGGTCATGGCTATGTCTTGTCATCTCGCAGATCCACTGTGTATTCTTCGTGGCTACGATCAGTCCAGGTCATCAGAGTATAGATCCACATTGTATCCCTGGTGGCTATACCTTTTCATCAATACAATTATGGATCCACAGTGTATTTTATGGTGGCCATATCTTACAAGATTTGATCACCCAAGCATAGGTATGCCTGCCTTGGGTTTTGAAATATTTCATGATATTTGTTGGATGTTTGTGTGTAGCTTCCGTCAGGTTCTTTGAGTCTATACCCTTGCTAGAACGTCTACAAAGCATTTCAGTTATCAGTTCGCATCTTCTAACTTCATACTTTGGGGGGCAATCTGTTACACCTCAATATCGCTCACTTTGATAAGTGTCGTAAGTGTCGCATGTTCCTCTCAACTGTCGCATGTCATTCACAAATGTCGCAAACATCAAACAAAGAATGTTGCCATAATGATGACACCAAGGAGACATCTAGAATAACTCAGACACTTGATTTGGAGGAGGGAGAATGATTAACTGAAGTAAAGGGACTCTTACCACCTGAAAGGATCTCTTAAACAAGGGTTTTGAAGGTGAGCGCTCCCCTGCATCAGCCTTAGGAGCGCTGGCACTCCCCTATAAGGTATTAGGGAGTGTTATAACACCCAACTGCCCCTCTGAAGGAGCACTATCCATCCTTGGAGCGCTAGCACTCCCCTCAAGCTTCCTAGGGAGCGTTATAGCACCCTGATGCCCCTTTTGGGGGAGCACTGTCTAATCTGGGCAGTGGTTGACTCGTTGAGGAGAATAAGGGAAGGATCTTTCAAGTTTGGAAGGCAGTTGCATTCGAATTCTTGGTTCAATGAGAAGATCCTTGATCTAAGGAGGGAATTTCTCAACCTACCCTAAATATACCTCAAGAGGTTAAGCCTCTCTTAACCTATATAAGTAGGCTCTATGATGGTGAGAAGGGGGGAAGAATTGCTAGCATGAAACCTATGATCTCATAGGAAACACACAGTCAGCTGAAGGAGAGTGATCAGTGAAGTTGTTATCATCCAGGTCGTGGATCTTTCGAGCAAGGGTTAGGTGAAGGGGACTTGACGAAGCTGTCACATTCGCATCTACAATTGTAAGTACTGCTGTCGTTATTCTCATTAATATGACACGCTTGGCCTGTTTCTTTCTAGTTTGTGTCTGATTTTACATGAACATATCGTTGATAGATATATCTATTTTCAAGCTAATATCAATAGAGTAGGAAGTGGTCGTACTTTGTTTGTCTACAGGACTCATCGAGGAGCGAGATTTTGGAGCTCGACTCGGAGTGTGCAGGGACAAACGTCGATTAAAAGGTACTTCTGTTCTCCTTCCTCCTCATGCATTAGTTTGTATAGATTTGAAAGGAAGTCAGTGTCCACATTAAGCACTTTTTGTCTTAGAGTTTAGGGTCGACCTCTTTGAGGCAATCTACCTGTCCATAGGGAGATTTTCCTACAACAATACCCCTCAGAGGTCGACCTTAATTCTCTCTTACATTTCCTCTTGCTTAGCTTCTTATTTCTCCATGATTTCTAGTCAAACGTCATTTAGGTCTGCTATGATGAAGCCAATTAATCGGTAGTGAGCACAATATTCATCTTGGTCATGATGGCTCTGGATTTCTTTTGGGAAGAAGGTTTCAGGGGATAAACCTTCCTCTTCTTCAGGGGATCAACCTCGTCTCTAAGCGGTTTTACTTTGCCTTGATTTTTTTCAACTCCTTTGTCTTTTATCTCTTCTACTTCGTCATCACCCACTTAGTCAGGTGATACTGAAGCAGTCTTGACTGAGGTGCTTCTTAAGTCTTGGACTTATTCAGTCTTCTTCCTTCTGCTGGTGTCGGGTGTGTTTTTTTCTTTGTGGGTGGCCTCTAAGCTGTCCAATTTAGGGTTGGACATCTCTGTAGGTTTACAAGGGATAAGGAGATCTATGGACCAGTCCTTAGTGATCTCCTCAAGGTCCTCTTATGTTCATCGGCTCACGCTGTAATGTAGATGAAGTGTCGATTTGCGCAAAAATTCATGAGGGGTCAGAACCTCTGTAGGGTGTTTGGATTCATGCGAAGTTTAGCTTCGATGGTTCTCTTCAGATGAAGGTAATATGTGTGAAAAATAACGTTCAACTACCACTGTTCGTTCATATCACTCAAGTACCATAGTGTGGTGAAATTTGCAGCAAGCAACTCGAATGGTTCAATATCCGGAAAGGTCGCACCTTCAGACATCTCCCAGGAAACAAAGGCGATGAGGATCAAGATTTAGCTAAAGTGAAAATCGCAAACTTGATTATGTGCTTCGCGATAGTCTAGTTCCAACTGATCAACTAGGTACTTCATCCAGTTCATTTGTAGAACTTTCATGCACTTCCCTGCAAGGTCAACGACAAAGCCTGTGACCTGCATGGATTGGTTTTTCCTTACTAACTTTTTGGCTATTAATTGGTAGGCTAGGCACACTACGCCATTTTTGATGGAGGCTAACTTGTAGCCTCACGTCCCCTTTTCAACATCATCGTATGTATCCTTGATCTTTTGTGCTAGTGCGCGATCTGTGGATTTTCCTGGATAGAACTCCTATGGGTCGAGTCCTTGCATACTTAATCCAGTGATCCTATGGATCAACGTTGGATTAACTGTGATATGGAGGTCTAGCCATAAGTAGCCTCCATGGTAAATGAAAATTTGGGATTTCTCTTTTCGGGAGTTCTCACTCCCCTTATTTTCAAATATCTCGATGCTCGTTTCCCTGAAATGGCCCATCTGGATCAACGGTTGAAATTGATTCAAAATGGAAGACCAAGATTTTTTCCTTGACAATACGAAACATTGGCTATGAAATGAGTGCTAGCCCCTCTTTATAGACCTGCTTCCCATGTGATCAGACACTGAGAACATGAGTCCAACTCTCAAGTGCATTGAGATTTCACATTTCGCAAGCTTGTGAGGTATTCCATGCTCAAAACCCTGAGTCGCAAAATCGCGATGCTTGGATCAGCTGACACACGCCCCTCTTTGATTGGAAAACTGTTGGAACAGGGGAAGACTTAGGGTTGAAAGCTATAATAGTGCACCAAAAAAAACCTAACTATTGGCCCTTTCGGCAACACCTGCGAAGCAGATGAAGTCTCACCCAAGGTAGAGGCAGGGGTGGTTGCAGGACTTAGATGTCTGCAAGCTTATATGGGACACATATATGTGATTCTAACACTTAAAAAAGAACTCAACAGTTAACATTCATCAATATCCAGTCTTAGTTACAACTCATTTAAACCTTAATTACAGAGTATCACAATATTCATTCAGATCTAAGGTATTTAAGCACTAAGCATATGTGCATAAGTCAGATCTAACATCCATCCATATTATTAAGAACTAAGCATCAACATACCATTCATATATATTAAAGCACTAAGCAAGTAAACACATAAACACATCAATACATCACACAAAGCATAGCAACACAACATGTACGTGGTTCACCCCCACCCTGGGGCTATGTCCACCAACTCTTCTCTTCTTTATTATCTTTGGTCAAGATTCTTACAGGCACCTAGCATCCAAGTTCTACTCCACAGAAGACAGGAGATCTGCGCGCACTCCACCAGATCCTCCTTCTTTTAGCTAGGGTACAAACACCAAGCCTTCACACAGTCTCTTACAGTTACTTGCACTAGCCTTGCAAGCCTCACACAGTATGCACAAAGCACTTACAACTCTTGATCACATAGATCGAACTCTAGCACTTAGCACATTGGCCTACTAGGTCTCTCCTTCTTACATCACCTAGCTACTTATTTATACATTACAAAATAGGCCTAAACATGTGTAAACCTATGGGTCGACATCCCATGCCCATTACATAATCCTGAATCCCAAAAAGGGACCTAAAAGGGGCTGAGATCCCGCGATCTCTGCTTCGTCTTGCGTTTCACCTTTGACACCCTGTCGAAGTCCAAAAATTAGGTAAAACATGACCAAGAATCCTTAAAACTTGGTCAAGGTCCAACAGGCCCCCAACACTCACCTGTGACTTGTCCCGAGTCACTCTGATCTGACTAGTTCTGCTTCAAAATCCTCAAGTTGGCTCGAGCTGCTTCGACTTGTTGTTGTGCCACGACCTCCTGTTCAACGAACTCATGTATGAATGCTTCATTGACAGGTCCCTCTAGTCATTGATTAGCTGCAGTGACGACCTTCTCCAGTTCCTCTCCTCAGCCTTCGATCTCTATGAACAATTGGTAAGCCTCATCCTGTATCGGTTCAAGCTTCTGAGTTACTTCCATAACTCTGCTCTGAATAGTGTGGACCTGTTGTTCGGCAATGTGTTTCTCTTGGGATCGCTTCATTATTTCCATAGATGACAGGGGCTTCAACTACGCCTATATTGTCTCTACTTGTTGCTTCACTTCCTATAGCTTTGACTCCAGTGCCTTCAATTCTGGATTCTCATTGAGTCGCTTATATGTCTGGGCACTGTGATCACTTAGTTTCTTTCATTCCATGGCAAGGACTTTGATTCTTTCAACTGTGCTTCAAGCAGTTGCTTCTCTTTGATCCCTTACATCCTACGGGGTATCGGGTACGGTGCGAAGCTCTAAGTCTATTATTCGTTGATGTAGCTATTGTATAACCTCTATGAGTTTCTCCACTTGATTCCTGACTTAGTCTTCTACCTGTGGTTCTAATCCTGTCACAGAGTGGAGTTATCTGTTGACTGATTCTTTCACTTTGAGTTGCTCTACGAGCAATTGTTCTTTTTCTTGTTGCATCTGTGCTTTCTCTTCTTCAAACTTTGCCTGGAGAGAAACCTTCTCTTGTTCTGCAAGTCGAAATTGTTCTACGAGTACTCCTTGCACCTTCTTTAAGGCCTGGGTGGCTTGTTTTGTTTCTTTTTGTGCACAATGAAGGTGAGCTTCAACCGCATTAGCTAGTCGGCGGAGTTGGACTGGCTCATCTCCCAACTCTGGTTCTCCTGATGGTAGGAACACAGTGGACACTGTGCGACTGGGATGAAGGGCATGTTGTACCCCTTAGAGGTTGACCTTAATTCTTTCATACATTTCCTCCTTCTTAGCTTCTTGTTTCTCCATGATTTCCAGCAAAACGTCATTTAGGGCTACTATGATGAAGTCAAAATAATAGGTAGTGAGCACAGTCTTCATCTTGGTCACGATGGCTCTGGATTTCTTTTGGGAAGAAGGTTTTAGGGGAGAAACCTTCCTCTTTTTCAGGGGATCAACCTCGTCTCTGGGCGGTGTTACTTTGCCTTGCTTTTGTTCATCTCCTTTGTCATTTATCTCTTCTACTTTGTCATCACCCCCTCAGTCAGGTGATACTGAAGCAGTCTTACCTGAGGTGCTTCTTAAGTCTTGGACCTCTTCAGTCTTCTTCCTTCTGCTGGTGTCGGGTGTGTTTTTTTCTTTGTGGGTGGCCTCCGAGTTGTCCAGTTTAGGGTTGGACATCTCTGCGGGTTAGCGGGGATAAGGAGGTCTGCGGACTAGTCCTTAGTGATCTTCTCAAGGTCCTCTTATGTTCATCGGCTCACGCTGTAATGTAGATGAAGTGTCGACTTGCGCAAAACTTCATCAAGGGTCAAAACCTCTATAGGGTGTTTGGAGTCATGCGAGGTTCAACTTTTATGGCTCTCTTTAGCTGAAGGTAATATGTGTGAAAAATAGCATTCGACTGCCACTTTTTGTTCATATCACTCGAGTATCAGAGTGTGGTGAACTTTGTAGCAAGAGACTCAAACAGTTCAATATCCAGAAAGGTTGCACCTTCCGACATCTCCTAGGAAACAAAGGCGATGAGGATCAGGAGTCAGCTAAATTGAAACTCTTAGACTTTATCCTGTGCTTCACGACAGTTTAGTTCCAACTGATCAACTAGGTACTTCACCCAGTTCATTTGTAGACCTTCCACTCACTTCCCTGCAAGGTCAATGACAAAGCCTGTGACCTGCGTGGATCGGTTTTTCCTTGCTAACTTTCTGGCTATTAACTAGCAGGCTAGGCACACTGCACCATTCTGGATGGAGGCTACCTTGTAGCCTCATGCCCCCTTTTCAACATTGTCGTATGTATCCTTGATCTTCTATGCTAGTGCGCAATCTGTGGATTTTCCTGGATAGAACTCCTACGGGTTGTGTCCTTGCATACTTAATCTGGTGATCCTATGGATCAACGTTGGATTGATTGTGATACGGAGGTCTAGCCATAAGTAGCTTCCATGGTAACATGAAAGGAGTAGCATCACACATGCATTGACTTCCTAATGCCTTACGAAGTGTGGGATTTTCATTACATTTAACAGGGTGGACTGTGCGAGGTTCATCGTCCATGGTTGGGGGATTATCTTTGAGTTCTTCCCCTTCATCCTGGTCAAGTATTTATATGGGGTGAGAATACTATAGTTCTTGCAATATCTGACGTTGAATGCACTGAACTTCAAAGCTGCGATCTTGTCCTACTGCACTCGAACTGCGTGTATCCCCTTTGGGAGTTACACAGTAACCATGGTGTAATCAAAATCTCTTGGCACACTATCACGACTCACCACGTCGTCCAGAGGTGGGATGTAGTCGGGCAATATGGTCGGGATCAGCTTTGCATTTTCTAGGTCATCTCTATGTTTGGTTCTCTTTTTAGTTGATGGTTGGGATGGTCTGGCTCTACCAGCAGTCGACAGAGAGGCTTGCACTCCTCTCGTCAATGACTCTTGTACACCCACAAACATCACTCCTTCAGAAATTACTCTCACATTCATGAGGTCGATGAGTAGTTCCTTCACAGACTCTTCGAGTGTGCTAAGTTCTTCGGGCATACACGCTCATGGTTGAATATCTTGGGTTCAAAGAGTAACTGCTCAATGCAACGGGATGAATGGAAATAGCACGATGATCACTGTGCAAAATCAACTATTCTATGGGCTCAGATTATCATGGTTGGAAAAAGTGTTCTCGTTGCATGGCACAATAGGATAAATATATAACTTGGCAAGGGATATCTTGCGAAGGGTGAGAAGCCTTCACTAACTCAGTTATGTCTGTTATGGCATGGTCCCAATGGTCTAGTGGCAAAATTTCTGACCATAAATGCCTTTCTACCCATTTGGGTCGTCATTCTAACGGTTATACTGTTCCCCACGACTATATTGCATCGCCATGGCGAAGTGCCATGTGATGCAGTTCCGATATCCCGACGAGGTTCCAATTTTGCAAATTTTCCTTCTACGAAGTTCCCTATGTAACCTTTTGTAAATTTTTAATCTTAGCTAACTTCTTACTTAGTTTTCTAGCCTTCTTTCCAGTGATCTTCGTCTCAGAATTCCTTTTTCCATTCTGATTCTTATCTTCTTTTGGCAGAGTAACTTCGCGTTGTTGAGATTTTTTCCTATAAATTAGGGGTAATACTTCATCTGTATCTGGAATAGGTACTTCAGTCTTCTGTAGGTCTTCTAGTGTTCTTCCCACTTCGACATCCAAGTCTTTGGTTTTAAATAACTTCACTTGGTTCTCTTGTTCTTCAATCAAGTGTGCGATCCTCCTAGTCATGAAATATTTCAACTCTTGCTTCTTTTGTTCTAAGACTTCTTCTTCTTTCCTTCTGGCCTGATCTCCTTCAATCCAAGGTTTTCCTAGTAACATAGCAAATGGAGTGTTGTTCTCAATAAATTTAACAACTTCAAATTCTTCCTCTGTCAAAGTTCGATGAGAACTCATAGATATCTGGGTAAGTCTTCCACATAGAGTTATCAATTTTCCTATGAATAATCCAATTCCTCCCAATGAAGGAATCATAGCAGGCTCCCCTAAAGTTTCCAAGTTCTTTCTTTCATGATATTCACCCGTGTTTCCTCATTTAGAACACAGTCAATGTCGAAGTCTCCTATTCTTGTTTCAATGCACTCTTTTTCTTTGAAGCTATCTGATAAGTTGATATGTCGGTGGTCATTCAGGGTTTCTTTTATCTGTAGCAATACTTTTTCTGATTCTTTTTGGGGTTCTGCCATAATCTCAATTGCTTGACCTTTCTCGTGGTCTTCTTGTCTCGTATTCATCCTTTCAACCTTAGCAATCATTCTAGGGAAATCCAATACTTCATGGACCCATATATTTGCAATAGAGGCAACTAGGTCTTCTTCCAGGGAATTCCTTAGCAAGATGTCCTGGTTTTCTACAATTGTAACAAAGGGTTAATCCTCTCTTTCTCTTAAATGATCCCCATCCTCTCTTGTACTGTGCGCTAGGATCATGGTAGCTAACTCGCAACAAATTATTTCTAGGGTCCTGCATCCATTTGTTAGTCCAAACATTCTCTCTGTGCATAGGTATAACACATCTTTCACTATTCTTATCAAATCTACTCATATCAAATATTCGTACTTCTATCAGTGCCCTAGTTTTCAAGATAGGACAAATCTTATCAAACATACCTAGATTCATACTCTACAAACAAAAATTTTCACTTATCTTACTTCTACAAAGAACAAAGCTTACAATTCTTACCTCTTTAATCTCACTTTCACCTTTATCAGGGCACAAAGCTCTCATATATGTCCGCTTTTCTTCATTTCTGACCGTTCCTCTTGGAACAGATCTCCACAGATCAAGTAGTGTTGTGTATTAGGGCAACAATTATATGCACAGAGATTTTCTCTTTTTCAGTTCATATATTCGCACAAAGCTTCTTCTTCCTAAGTTCCTAGCAATCACAGTTTTAGGTCCTGGCAAGAGAACCATTTGTTGGCACAAGGGTAGACCCAGGGTTCAATGCTACAACAATGCACCAACAAAACCCTAACTATCAGCCCTTTCGGAAACACCTGTGAAGCAGATGAAGTCTCACCTGAGGTAGAGGGAGGGGTGGTTACAGGACTCAGATGTCTACAACCTTAGCTGGGACACAGATCTGTGATTCTAACACTTAACAGAGCACTCAACAGTTAACATTCATCAATATCCAGTCTTAGTTACAATGCAGTTAAACCCGAATTACAGAGTATCACAGTATTCATTCAGATCTAAGATATTTAAGCACTAAGCATATGTACATAATTTAGATCTAACATCCATCCATATTATTAAGAACTAAGCATCAATAGATCATTCATCTATATTAAAGAACTAAGAAATTAAACACATTAGTACATCGCACAAAGCATAGAAACACAACATGTACGTGGTTCACCCCCACCCTGGGGCTACGTCCACCAACTATTCGCTTCTTTATTATCTTTGGTCAAGATTATTAAAAGCACCTAGCATCCAAGTTATACTCTGCAAGAGATAGGATATCTGCGTGCACTCCGCCAGATCCTCCTTCTTCTAGCTAGGGTACAACACCAAGCCTTCACACAGTCTCTTACAGTTACTTGCACTAGCCTTGCAATCCTCACACAGTATGCACAAAGCACTTACAACTCTTGATCACATAGATTGAACTCTAGCACTTAGCAAACCGATACTAGGTATCTCCTTCTTACATCACCTAGCTACTTATTTATACATTACACAATATGCCTAAACATGGGTAAACCCATGGGCCAACATCCCATGCCCATTACATAATCCTGAATCCCAAAAAGGGCCCTAAAAGGGGCCAAGATCCTATGATCTTCGCTTTGTCTTGCACTCTGCCTTTGACAGCCTATCGAAGTCCCAAAATCAGGTCAAACATGACCAATAATCCTCAAAACTTGGTCAAGGGCCAACAACGACCCTCATCATTTCACGATTTCATGCTTTGCGAGTCCTCGCGACTCGATCGTTTGACTGCTCCATTCCCAGAAATCATGAAATTCTTAATTGTGTGCCACGTGTCCTGCTGAGAAGGATGACTAAGATCATTTCATGATTTCACGCTTCGCGAGTCCCCGCGACTCGGTCCTTTGACTGCTCCATTCCTTGAAATCACGAAATGCTTAATCGTGTGCCACACGTCCTATTGAGAAGGATGGCTTAGATCATTTCACGATTTTGCACTTCGCGAGTCCTCGCGACTCAGCCCTTTTACTGCTCCAGTCCCTGAAATCACGAAATTCTTAATAGTGTGCCACACGTCTTGATGAGAAGAACATCTCATATCATTTTGCGAGTTTTAAAACTTTGTTCCTTGATCTCTCCACCTCGCGAAATCATGAAATGTCAATCGTGCGCCACATGTCCCTTTGGTTGGACGACCCAGATCTCCTACGCACCTTTCTCAGATTCAAAATACCCAAAGTGGCACTGTCCCTGGTTCTGATACATGCGTGCCTTAGCAGAACACGCCCTGACTTTGGTTGAAACACATTTGTGGGTTTTTTTAAGCCCCCCTTCTTCGCACTTGGTCATCCAAGGGCCGAAACTGAAGGGAAAACACTCCCCTGGAAGAATATGTGCTAACAACCCCTTATCCTATTGTTAGAAACCTCTTGGTATAGAAGTATCTAGAGGAGAAAAGAGCTAACTAGATAACAACCTTACAATAATAAAACCTAGACATCAAACCTGCCAAAATTTTCAAAGGGAAGGGGTTATGTAAACTGACGGTTGAATCGAAAAATGTTGAAGTACATGAATTTGACTTGTATCAAGACCAAGAGATGCTTGAAAAAGAAGTGTGCTACATCCCAATTAACTCGTAGCAATGGTATTATGAAATTAAATATTAATAAACCCATGAGTCAGCCCCACATTATCTAGAACCGAAGAAGAAAAGAGTTATTAGACTCAAATCAACTCAGTATCAGATCATTCAAGGAATGTTGTGTAGGAAGAATTATGATGGTGTTTTCCTAAGATGTATTGAGAAGAGAGATGCAAAAAATGTTCTACCTGAACTTCATGATGGTCCGGCTGGTGGGAATTTCAGAGGTGACACCATTGCTCACAAGATCCTCAGGGCAGGCTACTATTGGCCTACTCTTTTCAAATATTCTGATGCATATGCAAGGAAATTCCTATAATGTCAAAAGTCACCTGGAAGAGAAAATAAATATGCCTTCCCCCTGCAACCTGTGATTATAGAATGCCCTTTTTTTAATAATGGGGGATGAAAGTGATTGGGGAAATTAACCCCAACTCCTCTCAACTGTACAAATATATTTTTATAGCCACAGATTATTTCACCAGGTGGATGGAAGTATTTCCCATGAAGACAATCAACGACAACCAGGTGACATCGTTTCTTGAATCTCATATTATCACTATATATGGAGTCCTTAAGTCCTTAGTTTTTTATAATGCCAAGTATTTTTATTCTCCGAAATTAACTAAATATTCTCTTGAATGAAACATTAAAGTTAAATATTCAACAAACTACTATCCACGGGGAAATGGGTTGGTTGAGTCAACAAATAAAAACCTGATCAAAATCATAAAGAAAAATTTCAATGATCATCAAAGAAATTGGCATCTATCCCTCCAAAACGCCCTTTGGGCTGGCAGAGTAACACCCAAGTCCTCTATTGGTAATTCTCTCTTCTTTCTAGTCTATGGACAGGAAGAAACTTTTGCTACCCATACCTTCCTTCCCTCCCTACAACTTGCTCAATCTGTCCAAGATGAAGCATGTTCTATAATGCAAGATAGGTTGAACATGTTGCTTAAACTGGAAGAAGATAGGGAAAAATCCAAAATGAATTTAACATGACATCAAGAAATAATCAAAAAGTGGTTTGATAAATCATCCATGGGCAATAAATATTTTCAAGACGGAGATATTTATCTTAAATGGGACAAAGAAAATGAGCTTAAAGGTAGACATATGAAGTTCCAAAAGTTGTGGCTGGGCCCATATGTAATTTGCCATAAATTTGGTCCTGGAACATTTAAACTCAGAACATTGGAGGGAGACAAGGAGGAGCTCCATGTCAATGGTCAAATCCTCAAATGATACTTCTCCTGATCACCCCTGGTGGTGTATTCTTGTACATAATAGAATCCTTTTTTGGATTTCTATAAAATAAAACTTTGTTTTTTTTTTTATTCTTAGCACTTCATTTTCTTGCCACAATTTAGCTCTTGCTAACCTATTTTTCATCTGAATTACTCAAGTTGTTTTTCAGGCTTATTAAGCACCTTACAGGTGGATGGCTATTCAGGTACTAATTATAATGATGAAATGTATTGTATTTGGTTTTGAACAGTTTAATACGACTTATGGTTACAATTTAAGCGAAGAACTCATCAATCTTTGTTTCAAAAGATCACCAACTGTACATGACATGTGGATAAGTCACTAGAGTCAACAGGAAACTAGTTTCTCATGTGGTTATTCTCATATTCATCTCGTTGTTCAAAGCAAAAGGATACAATAACAATTCTTGTGTCTTCAGGATAATTCTTGTGAAACCTCCCTATCCCATAACTTCTTAACCTTAAGGGAAATTTGTTTGAAAAGAAACCATGAAGATAAATACTGACTGAGACCTAATTATCAAAGTGACTCTTGTACCACCTCCCTTCCTTCACACCCTACATGAAAATGCATATATTTAACCAAAATTTAAAAGGGTGGACACATAATGAAACAATAAGGAAGTTGAAATCATTATTTTTAGTTTGGAAAGTATAAGTAAACCCATCGTGGATATAGACACTCTCTAGCAACAGGTCTATGATTGTATTATACCAAGGAAACTTCGTTGGGGCTATGGATGCTCGCTGGTAGTGAAGCAATGCTGGGAAAAAAGAGATAAGGAACACAATGTGGTCTTAAAAAAATCAAATATCACCCTATGTGGTGTTCTCCCCCTCCCGGATTCTTTAAGTAAATCAATTTTTCCCATCCTTAATGCTTACCCTTGAACTTTTTTGAAGATCATCGGACACAGTAACAATATCCTTATCTTTTCTATGGAGCAGTTTTTGTGGGGTCCATGACATTGGTTAGCCTATAACTTTGGTGATACATTTGATGACCTGAAAAAAATTATCTAGTGGTTATTTTGAGAAATAGATAACTCGTTATCTTGTACAATTCGCCATTTGTTGTGAGAACACAACAACTCCACCAAAACTATCAGTTTAGGTGGAGGCCCATACTACCAAATTTTTTACAAGGCACTACTCTTTACTCACCTAGTTATTTATTCATCTGCAGACTCAATCTCTTGCATATGGCCATTTGAACCAAAACGAGTAAAATTTTCACCAGTCTTCAAGTTCATCATCCTGGACCCTTTATACATCATCATTCGGGCCCTTACCCCACCCATTTTTATTCACACGGCCTTAGTATTTGTCTTTTCTTCATCGCACCTTTTTCTCAATCTATATTTCTGTCACTTCAAAATATCGATGACGACGCATCATAACGTCGTCTTCGGTGGAAACATAGATTGAAATGATATTTCATATGTTTATCTCGCATCACCGATGATGACACATCCCTTTTTGAAAATCCATGTCATAATCCAAGAAGCTTGACGGGATTGGATCCTATATCCACATCAACATGATTACTCACATGGGTCCCATCTCCCTGTCATTTCATAAGACCACCCTTGTACTCACACGTGGCATGCTCTTACTGGCTGGTCCTTTTTGGAAAATCATTTTTCATCTTCAGTAAAACTCGTAACACACATCTGCTATTGTCCTACACATTTTCGATGATGAAGTTGTTCCTTCAAGTCATTGACAACCAAGCTTTAGTCCATCCTACAATTGAGATCAACCTAGCAATCTCAAAATACTTCATGATCGTTGCTCTCACGCCTATCCTCTATCTAGCCAACATGGTTACTTAGTGTCCTATCACTATGATTAGGAAGAGAATTTGAATTATGTGATTGGATCAATGAGCATTAAAATCTTATTACAAACACTTAAGTACTCTCATTAAGATTTAATGATCTTTTTAAGAGTTGTCATCTTTGGAGGATTGTCCATGATCATTTTCAACATATATTACCACCACCAAATGCCGATGACAACAACCTTTTGATGATATCGTTCTTTCATCAGTCCCGCTCCTTTGGTGATATAGTTAATTATCATAACCTATGAACCGCCTACGACTATATTCATATCACCATGTACTCCTATGACCGAGTCTAAGTTGTAATGCACTTCTTCATTAATTGCACTCAATATTGAAGGGAATTTGGGAATGTTTAAAAGTAATCGAGACTTAATATTTTCTCACTTGTTAATATTCTCACTAAGGAAGATAGGCACTACAGTGGTGAAGGTATGACCTCTTGCTCCATTTGTTATTGTCTCTGGTCTACGAGTAATTTTTTTACGCATCATTTAGTGGTTGTTATCTATATCACTGTAATCGTGCTCTTAATCGCTAAATTTTATGTTTTATGTAGGTGGTAAAAAAGTGTCCCACATGTTTCCAAGAAAGGGAAAAATCCAAACCTCTGGGGCACCTATTCTTGCCTCTATCCCAGAATCCTTCAATGTTTCCGATACAAACAACCATGATTGAATGGAGCACTACCTCAATTATGCTGATATTTTGGATATGTTCCTGAGTGAAAGGTTTCCACCCGACGACCCGAACATCGATGAGTACAGGAACTTTCTCAAAAGTGACATTCACATGATAGTTGCTTGCCCATAGCTCTTCCCTTACAATTACGTTTCTAGATTGTGTTTTTCATATATGAAAAAGGATACATGATTAATAGTCAATGCTTCGTTCCTCCCAATTGCATCAATCAAAGTGGAAGACATCCAAGCAATATGCAAGACCTCTGAACCCATGGTTTCTCTAAACGAGTCGTTCCTAGACAAGTTTGGGGTCGAGCATGAAGATTTTGAAACATTGATGGAAGACTGGTTCTACAATGAATAATGGCTAGTGAAAAAGGGGAAAGGAATGTCCCAACATGATACTTGAAAATCCCATACAAAATGTTGAACACAATGATATGAAGACTCTATGGTGAGGAAACTATCACCCATTTTAGAATGTAATGGTTTCCCATGGCTTACATGGTGGTTTAAAGGGGCCAAGCTTTCAACTGGGAAAGTGTTGGACATGAAATTTTTGGATATAGTTTTGAGAAGAATATAAGTATGAAGGATTCACATAGAAGGAAGGAATCACGTAGAAGAAATGAATCACATAGAGGGAAGGAATCACACGGAAGGAAGGATTTGTGCAGAATATAGAAAGGGCACAGAAGGACACGAAAGATGAAGATAGCACAAAGACAAAAGGATAAAACAAGCCAGAGAGAAAAGGAAGCACAAATGACAATAATGCAACTTTCCATAAATAGAAGGATAGCAGAAAAACTATATAAAGAACAAGAAGTAGAAGAATATAGCCAGTTCATTGAAGATGGCTATGCCACACATTGTAATGGGTTATTTTGGTATAGATAAGAATAGAAATTGAAACCTTATATTTTGGGGTATAAATATGTAATGAGATTGGGATAAAGGAGGGATGATGATGATGATGATATAGATAT
>JASDQU010100109.1:388613-400301 GCA_032191745.1 Picea mariana
TATATATATATATATATAATGTTAATTTACATTCGTCAACCTTGTATACTAAGGTTCATTCAGAATCACACATTCACATCTTTGAGTTTGCCACAGTTCTTGGTCAGCATAATTATTTTTACAGACTGGGGGAAACAGGGTGTTACAAAGCGTATTCATTTACTGATGGATTCTCTAGGTACCATCAGATCAAAATTGCGCAGGATGACAGACACAAAACCACATTTGTGACAGAATGGGGAAGTTATCAATACACGGTGATGCCATTTAGATTAAAGAATGCTCCTGTAGTGTTTTCTACAGTGGTTGTGGTCGCATTCAAAGAGTTCATCCATCGATTTTTGAAAGTGTACTTAGATGATTGGATGATATTTATTCTACTTCAGGATCATATCAATGTTCTTCAACTCATGTTAGATTGATGCAGACAGTGTCAGATTTCACTGAACTTAAATAAATGCATCTTTTTAACACCATTCAAAATTCTACTAGGACATATAGTATGCAAGCAAGGCCTATTGGTTGACCCATCCAAGATCATCATTATTATGGAATTAGCATCACCGACCTTAGTCAGAAATCTAAGAGCTACTTTGGGCCATACAATTTATTACATGAAGTTTATTCAAGGCTACACACAGATTACAACAGCCATGGAAAAGATACTGAAGAAAGAAGTAAAGTTCCACTGGAATGAGGATTGCTAGAAGGGGTTGTACACACTGAAACATAGACTGGTCACCGCACCCATTTTAGTCTTCCCAGATTGGAACAAAGAGTTTCATATCCATGTCGTTGCATCATCCATTGCACTAGGCGCAATCAATCATCCAATTGTGTTTGCGAGTAGGAAATTTTCTATATCTGAAAAGCATTATACCATTACCGAACGAGAAGGCCTGGCCATGTTCTATGTGCTCTAGAATTTCATACATTACCTACTTGGGTCTCACTTCAATATGTAAATAGACCATTCTACATTTAAATACTTAATCAATAAGCCTCTCTTAGGAGACAGAATATGTAGACGGCTATTACTATTTCAGGAATATGATTTTGAGGTCATCGGAAAACTCGAGAAACTGAATGCAGGACAAGATCATCTCTCATGGATCTTGATAGGAGAGGATGCAAGTAATTTAGATGATAATTTCCTGGGTGCACATTTATTCACAATCAGGATGGTGGATGATTATTTCACGGACATTGTGGAGTTTCTATTGGCTCCCTCCGACATGACGGTGGCATAAAAGAAACAATTGGTAGTCAATGAAACATACTATCAACTAATTCTAGGGAAATTGTATAAGTTAGGGGCATATGGAATATTGAGGCGTTGCATACTGGAACACGAAAGAACAACCATATTGGAGGAAGCAAGCGATGGGATTGCTGGAGGACATTATGCAGGAAAAGCAACGACACAAAATATTTTATGAGTAGGGATTTGGTGGCCTGCACTATTCAAGAACGTGAAGGAGTATTTTCAGTCCTATGACGTATGCCAAATAGTGGGTAAACCATATCGACGCAATGAAACTCCATTAAATCCACAAGTTACATTGCAAGCATTTGATAAGTGGGCTATTGATTTTGTGGGTCCTATCAACCCACAAGGAAGGAGAACAGGATCAAGGTACATCATCACTAGGACCGAGTATTTAACCAGGTGGAAAGAAGCAACACTAATTGGTGATTTCACTGCAGAGACTGCTATGCGGTTTCTATTTGAAAATGTAGTCACCAGGTTTGGATGTCCATGCATATTACTTAGCGATCAAGGTATGCACTTTCTTAACCAAACCATAGTTGCATTAACTGAGGAATTTCAGATTCATCATCAGAAAAGTACACCATACCACCCTCAGGCTAATGACAGAGTAGAAGCATTCAGTAAAATTTTGGAGAATGCTTTGACAAAGATCTGCATTGTTGGAAGAGACGATTGGGACTTATGCATCCCTGCGATACTATGGGCACACAAAACTACAAGTAAGAAGCTAATAGGGCATACACCATTCTGGTTGGTCTATCGACAGGAAGCAGTAATGCCAATGGAGTTCATTGTACCTAGTCCACACATTGTAGACATCATTGATCTTTCAAACACATGTGCAATAGAGGAGATATTGGCGCAGCTAGTACAGCTTGAGGAGGATAGGTTTTTGGCCAGATTCCATCAACAAGTGCAGAAAGCTAGAGAAAAGGCCTGGCATGACTGACATATTAGAACCAATAAATTCCAAGTGGGTGACTTGGTACTACTCTACAACAACAAGTATCTATAGCACCCAGGGAAGTTTCTCATGCACTGGTTATCCAACATATAACAAAGATAGGTGATGCATGGTTGGGAACCTTGGATGGAAAGATCTTGGATGGAATGGTAAATGAAAGTCAACTGAAGCTCTATAGATACAATCAACCATCTCCACGCTGACATGTGTAGCACAAAACCCCTATATTATAGTAGATGTACCATAGTAGCAAGAAAAACCACATAAAAAGAATAAAATGGGAAAAACAATAAAAAGTTAGTGATATGAGACATAAAAAGGAATAAGTAGAATCCCAAGGTATCAGAACTTGTGTATTTGGACTGCTTATCTTACACGAAGTGAACACGATGTCGAGTTTGAAAAGAAGATATAGACAAACCCTCTTGCGACGAGAAACACATTACTCTACAGGTTGGCACGAAAATACCATTAACCACATTCAAGAATGTAAAATATAGTTGAATGGTCAGTGTGAAGGGTCATCAAAGAGTTGTATAAAAATCTAATCAGGAAATCCTTTAGATATCATAGTCTATCGATAGTACACGAGAGAAATCACTTGAAGGATTTTGTAATTAAGATGCAATGATGGAACAACTCATCAACTCTAGTGGTGAAGGGGATGCATTAGTTAAACTAGGATGGGACAAGTATGGTTGACATGAAACCCCAACAACATAAGAAAATCATAAGTGGAACTCAATTTTTGCATATCACATTGAGCAGGTAGGAGAGACCCAGTGAGAACATAGCTGAGCTTCAACTCGTCGAGCAAGCACTTTAGAAAAATGGGGAAATCTTCGCCAGTAATACCACTAACCCCCTAGGGTTGAGTCAGGAAGGCGATATGATGGAAAAACCTACCAACCTGAATTTTATGTACCAGGATGTTATCAAAGCACATTTAGTATCGGATTTGGCTAGGGACCCATACTCAGGCATTGAGCGCATACTGAAAGAAGGGACTCACATTTTTTCCTGCATAAAATTGCACGACGATCGGACCAGAGTCAGTATACGCTCCAAGGGTTATGAATGCTTCATGACAGTAAAAGAGTAGGAAATGGGTCAGGATCCAAATGAAAATGAGGTTTCCCATAAATTGACCTCATATACGACACCCCAACTAAACCAAAAGGCGTGGCCAAAATATATAGGTAGAAAGGAGGAAGTTGTCGACCTCAAGCAACCTCAGTTGATTATCGATAGAGAATATGATTACAGGAAGAGGATGCTTACCAACTATTGGGCCTCTAAGAAGCAATGTTGGCCCCCTCGACAACATGCCTCCTGATGTCTCCATATAGACTTAATCCACCATCAGGCAGGAAGAGGCCTTCAAGAGGTAAAATGAGGACCCTCTAAGGCATATTATGATGAAACATAAAGAAACCAAAGGAACAAGACCGACTAAGAAATCAGAAACATGGCACAATAAAAGAGGTCACCATTGTCACAGAGGTGGAAACATCTAAGGTTACAACACAACAATTCATTGCAGCATGGAAGAACATGAAACAGACTTGAGTGGCTCGGGACGAGCCACATGTGAGTGTTGGGGGGCCGTTGAACAGACAGTTTTTGGATATAATTTTGAGAAGAATCTAAGAGCGAAGGATTTACACAGAAGGAAGGAATCACGCAGAATAAAGGAATCATGTAGAAGGAAGGAATCATATAGAAGGAAGGATTCACATAGAAGATAGAAAGGGCACAGAAGGATGTGAAGGACAGAGAAAGCGCGAAGACAAAAGGATAAAGCAAATGAGCGAGAAAAGGAAGCACAAATGACGACAGTGTGACTTTCTAGAAATAAAAGGACAACAAAAAATCTATATAAATAACAAGAAGTAGAAGAAAATAGCTAGTTAACTGAAGATGGCTATGTCATGCATTGTAATGGGTTATTTTGGGATAGATAAGAATATAAATTAAAACCCTATATTTTTGGGTATAAATACGTAACAGGATTGGGATAAAAGAGGGATGATGATGATGATATAGATATAGCGAGAAAGATGTGTGTGTGTGTGTGTGTGTGTGTGTGTGTGTGTGTGTGTGTGTGTGTGTAAGTGTGAGAGAATGCGCATGGAAGAGAATTGAGGTTATGGAAAGATCATGAATGTAATAGTCAATTAGTAAGAAAGAAGATGAATAAATAAGGATTTTAGGAAGGATATTGTGTCTTGTGTTCTTACTTGTCTTTATGCATTCATGAATGATGATATACTTCACAGAATGAATTTAGTCTATGAATTAGTTATGCTGGAATGATCATGTATGGTTGTGATAGTTTAGGTAATAATCAAGAACATACATAAGTTAAAGATCAGGAAGAATGATTCACGCATCAACCTCCCTTTCTCTTACTGCTACATAAACCTGGTTCTTACGGCCCCAATAGATACCTTAGGTGAGACTTCATCTGTGTAATCAGGTGATGCTGAAAGGGCCAATGTCTTGAGGGTTCTGTTGGTCATGGTCAACCCAAACCATGGGTCTGATAACCACTGCAGAGATGAGAATCAACCAACAACGAGCATCCTATATTTCAACATTATGAATCATGTCTAGGACCCCAAATGTGTGAATAACTCTGGCTTCTACATGTCGCCATATATTTTAGATGTCATTTGTTCAACAAATTCATTCCTTCCTTTCAATTGGGCCTAGGCCCCATCCATTTTTACTATTCTCAATTATGAGAGGTCAATTTCAAGGAACAATTTTACAAGATCTGTGACTATTTCCTCACCCCTCTTCACAAGGAATTTTTTTGTCTTTTCCCACATAGGATTTCTCCAGGTGCCATCAAATCCCTAAGGCGAATTAGAGACTGGTATATGAAGAAATATTATACCTTTGTCAGGATTTTCAGGGCCACAAGGTCTTCACACTTGATTCCCAAGTATGTGCTTGATAAGTTACTGGCCAGAGAAAAAACATATCAGACTCTCGAGAAAGGAGCCATTGCTTACCTATTAGAAAAAAAACAAAAATTATTGGCCTATTTTCCCCTTCATATAGGCTCATACTCTCTACAGAACAAAAAAAAAGCAGAAACTCTAAAGGAATTGTATATTTGTATCGGAGAGCGCAAATCTCATGATCCTCAAAATGTGGTTTATGAACACATGAAGGCTATTAAAATATCACCACATATCATGCATGAATCCATGTCCGTTGAAGATTTCTTTCAGGGAGATTTAAGTTTTGAAGAGTTGGTGGAAATGCTAACCACTGAAGCTCCCTGAGAGTAGCTGAAGAAAGAGGAAGAGAAAGACAGATCCTTGAGGTTTGAATAGTTCAAGTCCCTACTCCTCGAAGATAAAAATAGACTAAAGTCTGAGGAAAAAAAAAAGAGGGAAAAAGAAGCAAAACGAGCATGGAAATTTGAATAGGTTGAAGAGATATACTAGTAGAGAAAGAAAAAGGAAGTTGAGGAGAAGCAGGATAATCTGGAAAAGACCCAAGCTACAAAAGCTCCCTCAGAAAAAAGTAATACAAGAAAAGGAGAAACTGTGAACACAAAACAAATGACCATGTATGTATAGGAAAGGGTGAGGAAAAAGGAAGAGGAAGACAAAATTAATGTTGCCAAAACCAAAGAGGATACAGCCACGTCTAGTACCATTGTAGTGACATCAGGTCTTGACATTGATCTAATCAATACCCCAATAGAGGAATTCACCCCATTGGCTGCATTCCTAGGGATTTTATCACTCACTTCTGAAGGACTAGATTTTGAATGCACAATATTCGTTGTGGGTGATTACTAATATAGTCAAAAAATAAGGGAAATCAAAAAAAGAACATCGAAAAGAAAAAGAGGAAAAACCGATATAGGCTAAGAAGCTCCTAAAAGGAACATCAAATGGAAATCTAGACCGGACCTGAAGGATAATGCGATACAAGCAGCCTCGACACGTAGTGCTTTTGCTAGTGTGAACATCGCGTCGGTCCATGAAGTCACAGGGGCACTAGATGTTGCAAAATCCAAGATCATTGAGTTGGAGACGACCCTTGAAACCATTAAGGAGGCCATGGCTAGTGAGTACAGAAAATAATCACAGCAAACAGAGCAAATCCACAAAGAAGATATGGAAAAACAAGTTCAGATCCAAGACAAGGATCCAAGGGAAAAAATTAATGAAACAACCTCCCTCAACCAAAAGGCTCATTTGCATGAGGTGCACAAACTCAAAGCTACATATGACCAGGAAGCTATGGAACTTAAAGAATAACTTTTTGAAATGAGAAATTTCAATTAAAGAAGTGAAAGGGAAGTTAGGAGGCTACAACATGACAATAATATCCTAAAGAAAGAAATAGAAGAAATCCAAAGCCATATAGTTTCTATGGAAGCTATAAAAGAAAGCCCACCAATAAAAATGAAGAACTTCTAAGCTCACAGAAGATATTCTTCTACGCTCTGAACAAAATACTGAAAGCCAGATCTGATTAGGAAAAATTGAGTGTACAAGTGAAAGAAATGCACGAAAAACATAAGAAATCCCTAGAAGCCTACAACCGGGTTACATAATGGCAAGATGTCCAACAAATCTTCCCTGAGACCCTACTTGTGTACTCAGACAAGAAGAGAATCAAATATTATTGATTGTTGAGTGTAGGGATAGCAAGTATCGCAGATATACAAAGGACACAGGAACAAGTCATCACAATGAGCAAAGAGCTATGGAGGTCTTCAGACAACCTACTTTCACGGTTCAGAATGGATCCTCTGAGGGATCTAGAAAAGGCGTTGTCAAACCAAAAAATGGTTGGAGATGTAGAAATCAAAATAAACCTTACTATGAAATCCATTGAGGCAATCAACGAAATCAATGCAAAGGTTATAGAAGCAAGATTAATACAACTCGCCATATCGATCTCGCTAATTGGAGATTTTGTGTGACGTGTTGAACAAAGCTTGAAGATGGAGATCATTACTCCCATATGAAACAATGAGATAGACCTTGAAACAACATGGCTACACTGAGTGGAAAACATACTTGAAGACTTCAAGACTTGGAAGGCCTTCATAGATGAAAAATTGCAACCACAAAGGCCCACCTAATGATCTCATTGTAACTAAATTTTTTGCAGATTAATCATTTCCCTTGTAATTATTGTAATTTATTAATTAGGAAAGGGGACTGAAGCGTCGCTTTAGGATCCTAACCATTTGACAGTTAGAAGAATGTCGAAGACTCCTATTCGATTTCTATAAATGGGATGAATGTAAAGGAATAAAGGCTTTTTGTTTTCAGATGTAGCAGAACAATACTATTACTACAAGTTAATTGGAACTAGAAAGACTTTTGAAGAATGTGGTGTTAATGTGTATGAATCAAATTTTTCTATTTATGCATGCTTACCTCTGCGATATGTGAATCTTTGTTTTTATGAACTACTTCTGAACTAAATTTCATATGTTTATAGTGACCATAATTTTCACTTTAAGTGCAATGACAATATGATCAGTTAGTGAGTCAATTATTTGTTTCTAACTTATTGTATTGTTAAGCTTTCATGTTTCTTGCTTATATGAATTATTTATGTGAAAGTAATACAAATAGTTCACTGCACTTATCTTTTAATTTGATCCTGGCCAGGATAGGTTAGAATAGAGTAGAATAGAAGTGTAAATTAGGATTGTAGATACTCATCTGAGCCTAGAAGTAATTCTTTAGAATTTTAATTCATATGAGAATTGAATTCGTCTCAGAACCTTCGGTTCTCAGATTCATATTTAGTTAGTTAGTTCAGTAACTAATCCATAATATGGTCGGAAACACCACTTCAAATGAGAGTGGGTCTAATTGGGACCTACTATCGAGTGTTCTCCCTTACCTACTTGAATGGGTCATTCTGGCCCGTCAACAGGTATGAACCCATTTCATTGTATGGTTTGTCATAGTTTGCAATCTTGCATGGTTGTCAATGGCTATGATTGCATCACTCCAGCACTATCTTGATAATTCATGGCTTGTATAATAATGGGTAGGTAATTAGGCTTGAACCCAAGAAATTTGTTTGACTGTAATCCTTTTCAACACTCAAATACATGTGTTTTGTCAAACCCATCTCCTTTTGAACTATTATGGGAAATAATATTGAATATTGGGGGATCCTCTCATTTAGAATTCCCTCTCTCCACACTTGGAGACCCAAATCGATTTCCAAACTCGGTTGGAAGCTCCTTTACAAACAGATTTTGACTTGGGTTTGAGCTGATGGCTATGGTTTTTTGTTACTTTTTACCAAGCTGTAGGAAGAGTTGATATTAGCATCGCATAGTGTATATCCCAGTGTGCATTATCATGGAGATACTCTACTCTTGATAGAATATGTTGGGGCGCATGATGGGTTGGTTTCAATTCAGTGCATTTTTTCATAATAGTAGACCTATATTTGCAAAGTGTTGGAGGTGGTTGATAGTAAATGGGACAACAGTTCTAAACTCTATAGATTCAACGATTCTTTTGAAATGATTTGTAGAATATTCATGATTACCAAAGTATATAAATTCATATATTTAGGATATTTGAGAATTTAACATAGTTTGTAAATATTCAAATAATTTATTGCAGCTATTCTATTTCCCCAACACTACATGTCCTTGTATATCCCTTAGTACCTGTATTTTTTCCAAACTCTTTGAAGTTCTTAGAATTCTTTCCTTATTTTTTTTAAGGCTATTTGTTGTGATATCTTGTACATTTGTGTACTTATTTGATATATATATATATATATATATATATATGCTTCAAGTTTTGCATTTGATTGTTACAATACCAACTTTAGAGGCTTAAACTTAATGGTTTAGACTCTAGAGAATGTCATCTATAGGAAAGGATGGATTCCTTTTGATTCTTGTATTAGTCCCTCATTATCCAATTTTTATTTTCTATACATCTAGAGAATTGGTAAGGGATAATTTTCTTTCTATCATGTACAATAAATATATATGGAGAATTTTCAAGTGGGGAGGCTTGATAAACTCTTGAATATGCTGAGTCCTTGGTCTCTCCCATGTTGTCCTTCAACATGTGAATGAACTCAAATTTATGGTTCCGTTGATATATATATATATAGTAGTTTGGGAAATTGAAAATTATGTATAGGGCATGACCATAATTTCTTGTGGTTATGATTTGAAGTGAGTTGTGTAGTTAAAATTAACATTGCAATTGAGTTGGAAATTGATGCTTGCAATACATTATGTATATTAGTCTTCCATAATATTTCTTTGCACTTGATAATAAGTACTTGGGTTAGAGAAATTACATTTTGAATGTGCAACTGTCTCAAATGCCTTTAATCGCCATGGGATGTTCACTTTATGTTGGACTGAAAATGAGTATTGATATTATAATAATAATGAAGTTCATTTGCACACATGGTTAGATCAATACTTTTATGTTTCAATTTCTGACTATATTTTAAACTTTAGTATGTTATTTAGTGTTTTAAGAAGATTCACATTTCAATGTTCTCGAGCTCTAATCAACATTGCAAATAATTTATTGTATTGATGCAAACCGAGTTGACATATGAGTGTTCTGAGTAGTCCAGCTGAATGAAAAATAATAAATGATGCAACTAAGGGCATTACATGTGGTATCAGAGCCAACTACTACACTAGGGCCTATTGGACATGCATGCTTGCTAGTAGCTTGATGTTTACATGTTGATTATGAAATATTTTTGTTAAGATCGTTGCAGACCAACTGAGAATAGTTTTTTTCTGAGTGGTTGATCTCAATTCATCACCCTTGTATGAGAAATCTAGATGAAGGTAGCTATAGGTATGGCCAAAACCAGTTTAGAATTACTTGGTTGACAATACTCAATCCATTTAGCATCTCATGTCTATGTATATTTTCTTTCGGTAGAAAATACTATTAACACGTTGTGATTCCATGTTCACGTGTATCTTTATTGTTTCTTTTGTTGCTTCGAGTAAAAGGGAAATAATGTGTATTGATAGTTATAACTAGGAATCACTCTAATCTTGTTAGTATCTTGAGTTATAGTTATTTACAAACCCTATGTTATCTCATGGTTTGAGGAGAATTCTTTTGTTTTTTCCTTCTAATTTTCATAATGATAGAATATTCCAAATATACGTGTCTTCTTTCAACCCAACAAAATCTCGGCATATAGGTGCGTGAGGATGTTGATTGTTCTGATATTGTTGGTTAACTATTTTGGAATTCCCCATCTCTTCTTTGTTCATATTAAACCTGTTAGGTGGAAATCAAATAGGCAATTTTATTATGGGACTTTCATCACAACTATTTGTTTTTCTCCACCCTTAATTTTGTATCTAATGAATATGGTTATTTGTTTTTTTTGTTTTGTAAGATTTCACATTCATTCATGCAGTTGGGGGAATTTGGGAAACAAGGGTATCGAGTATATTCATGTAGTTTCTTTGCAGTGAGAATTGAATGAATACAAGTGATGTATTTATAGTGATTTTTGCTCTCAATTTTGAGCAAGTTCTTATGGCATTGGAATTGTACAAATGTTTTTGGATTTTCTTCCTAACATAAACAGAATAAAATTGGCGTTGGAGGGTTTCAATTTTTTTTTCATTTTCTTTCTTTGGATATCTTTTCCCATCTCAAATAATATCTTAAATTGGACAAAGTGGGGACCTTTTCGAAGAGTAATGCAAATTATTGGAGCATTGATTTTGTGTTATTCTTTTTAGTGAGTCAGGAGCACCACATAAGGATGATATTGATTAAATTGGTCGATGTTCTTTTACAAAGTTAGTGTTGCTTTTGTATGCCGAAAATTCTTTTGAGTTGATAAGGGAAATATGATCAATATGAGTATGATAGAGTGCATTTTCTCAGCTGCAAAATCCTTTCATTTAGACGTTGTTTTTGTATCTCTCTCCACATCACTACAGGTCTCTTGTGTCAGATATAAGAAAGAGGGCACCTTATTAGAAAGCACAAATGTAGTCAATGCATTTAATGTCCATGACTCACTCTTTTCATCTTCAAGCATTTCTTTTATTTTGATGGGAAATTTTGGAATGCATCAATGCAAAGTTGTATTATTTCATAAGAAAATACAAATAATTGTGGAAAGTAAAAACTTGCATGAAAAACTATGAAGATCTAACATGGTTTTGGTAATAGAATATTTACATAGGGAATGAAGGCATCACGATTTAGTAGTGATATGAGTGGAACTAGCGATTAAATGAATTATTATCACCAAAAACATCAACTTTCAACTCCTTGTAAGTTGTTACTATGCCCTTAATTATTCCATTTCTAGAATTAAAGGTAGCAACACCCCAAAATATATATATATATATATATATATATATATATATATATATATATATATATATATATATATATATATATATATATATATATAT
>JASDQU010100109.1:400448-502150 GCA_032191745.1 Picea mariana
ATATATATATATATATATATATATATATATATATATATATATATATATATATATATAAATCTATAGATATTTATTCTAGTTAAAGAATGATTAAAGAACCTCATACAAATGTGGACCTTAATGTATTTAATGAGAATATGGAATGAGAAATAATATGGACTTCATTTTACACAACTGTACCTATTTTAGATAATATTAGTAGTTATGCTAGTTATTGAATGGAATTGGTCCTTGTTGATCTAGTAATTATGCATAGTAGCTCCAATGTGATAAACTAAATTTTATAAGACTTGGAAAAGTAAGTTGAGGAGCCAATTGGGGTTATTGTTATTTGGAGGTACAAATTAGATGCATTATAGGGCCTTAATGGCCTATGATTATTGTATAAGTAATTCATGCTTAATAAGTTGCACAATTAAATTGTCTCATAGATGGCCCTAAAAAATCTTGAGAAGGGTTTTGTCTCTGTTAAATATTCTTAAGTTATTTAAGTATATTAAAACTATGGTACACAGGTTTAGTAACTACCCATGAGAAAAAAATAGGTTATGCTTGTAATGTTGAGGTTGAACACAAAAATCTACAAGTATCTTGTGGCTAAAAGGATTAATGAAGGCACCCCACATGAAGGTGATCCCGTGCCAATTGTGGATGTTGGTATTCTTTCATCTCATGACTTTTCTTTTAGTATTAGTAATTAGGTGTATTAGTTTGTTGAATGACTTTTCTTTTAGTATTAGTAATTAGGTGTATTAGTTTGTTGAATTTTTTCTTTAATTGAATCTGGAGGTTGGTACAGAAAATAGTTTCAAATGTAAAAGGTTGGGTAGCATTGGACAACTCCATTTAGAATAGATAAAATTCAATGGAAGAAACACATGAAACAAAGTGAAGTCCTTACAAATAGATTTGAAAAGCTAGCATTTTGCATTACCCGTTAGAATTTGAAATTACAAAATATACCAACTAGTGCTGAGGCTGCCAACAAAGGAAACCAATCCCACTGCCACATGTGAAAGTTCCAAAAAATTGTACTAGAGCAGCTAGATAGAGACACTATTACATAGTTTAAACTGAAATAAGTAGCCCTTGGTCTATGAGAATACCAAAAAAGATGGCTCGGAGGTCTTACTAGCCATGTTGGAACTAGGAGGACCAAAATAGAACAAGCCATGAAGATATCTGATCTATTTACTAATATAATTATGAGGAAAAGAATTCCTGGATGAGTCCAGCCATTTGGGAACCATAACAGCTTGAATTAAATCCTCATCATTGTATTTCTATTGTGGATCTTCCGCGCCAGAGTCCAAGAGCCAGTCCAACCTTTTATCCATCAATTCTTGCCTGAACTTTTGTTCATCGTTGTCCCTGCAAAGTGCCAATATGAGGTCACGCTGAGCGTAAGTGAAACCAAGATGGGGGGGTGGTGGAGATAGGTAATGTCGGGGTTGGGAATATGGATAATGGGGCTAGAGGACGAGGGAGGGTTGAGGGTTGGTTGAACATTTTCTGCAACGGTGACAGGGGAGGGGTTCGATGGTCCATTGCAGAGTGGCAGGAACAATCACAACCAAATCCAAGCGATTGATGATCATGGTGGCCATGACCATGGGGATAAAAATGACTACCACTTGCATGTCTTGACCTGCCTCATTCCTGGGGCATGAAAGAAACCTAAGGTCGACAAAGATGAAACATGGTGAGGAAAAAAGGAAAATTTGGAGCAAGGAAGAGAGACCAAAGATAGAAAAGGATGGAGATGATAGCTGAGATAGAATAGAATGAGCTCAAAGCAAGATAAAAGATCATTTTTGAAGCCATCATGACCCAAAGGTCAATCATCCGACCACAGTATTGTTTGATCTTATAGTCCATTATGTTGGCATGAGAGAGATCTATAGCCAGCTCCAGAAGGAGGTAGAGCTAAGGGATTAGGCAAGTTCAAATTTAATTTTCGTCGACGATCGTTGATCTCGAGGATGACAGGGGAGGCCTCGACATGACCCATAACCTCGGTGGTAGCCTAACCTTGTGGTACCCCATTCAGGGTAAGAGAATATTAATTTGTCAACTTTAAGAATTACAATAGTGTGTGCAAAACAAAATCATAATGGTTACAATTGTGGCTATTCTGAAATATACAGGTATAAGCATAAGGATGAGACATAATTTACTTTTCTTTTACCATGATTTAAAAATTCTGTGCTTATTGGATTACAAAAATGAGTTCTATCACTCCCATGTGCCCAACAAAACAAAATAAATGGATGATGGTGTCAGGTAGGATTGAGTTGAATTCAGTGTTTTTGAACAATAGGTAGCCCTTAGAACATCATTTTCACCAACATTGATACCCTTCATACCAAGTCCTTTGGTATACACCAAGGAATTTCCCACAAATCCTTTTGATGTATACCAAAGGAATTTTCACCAACTTCATTGATTCTACCTTGACGTCATATCACATTTTTTGCACCCAAACACCTATAAAAGGAGTCTCCCACCTTCATCTATCCACCTTTGTTCACTGAAATATGGAAAGGAGAGGACCATCGTAATTTCCCGTCGAGTTCCAAAGAGATGAAGATACCTCACCATCCATTTACCCCTATCCATGTGTCAACGAAATTCTAGGTAAGCTCTTATCCATCCATGCCCTTTTTCTTTCACTGGTGAACCATTTTAGGGTTAGGGATTTTATTATTTATTTATAGCATTAATTTTTTCCCTTTGGACCCGGGTCTCCCAAGTTATTTCTCGGAAGTAGCTCTCCACTTCTACCTGTGACATAACCTCCCCCTCTCCCCTCGACCTTCCTTTGTCCCCTCTCCCACGGTTATAATTTGTGTGAAATTCTTGCCACAGGGTAGAGTCAACCTCTAAGAAACAAGGATACTCTCCTAGGGCCAACCCAAACTCTGTCTTATCCCAATCCTACATCCCTCGACCCTCATTTTACCCTGGACCTAAATAAAATCTAGATCTAAAATCCTCTACAAGACTTAGTCTTTTTTAGAAATCGTTTAAAACCAGGAAACTTAACTTGAACCTCTTCGAATGATTTGGAAGATTTCAAACAAACTCCTATGGTATCACCAGAGTAGTTAGTCTTAGCTTCGTCATTTTCCACTGCTCACTGGCATACTTGATGTGAACTACCCTGGTACCTGAAAAAACTTTTGTATCAACCTGCCCAGTCTACTTGAAGGGTTTAATATTAACTCCTCTGGCTTCACTAGATGAGTTAATAATAATATCATCGGTTTCTATACTTTCAAACTCACTTCTCAACATGACTTTCAACATTTTTTGGAGACTTCTTCATGAACTTCCTCAGTGTTTTTGGAGCCTTTCACATAAGTTTTTCCAGTGTACACCAGAGACTTTAATATTAAATCCTCCAATTTACAAATGGTATGTTGGCACACTTAAAATTAACTAGCCAAATTCTAGGGGAGAACCTATAACATCATTCTAGTGTGAAGACCTAGCCAAATGATATCATCTAGAGAAAGGGACCAAGAAACTAGATGGTGAACTTATTGGCAAGTTCAAGCATATAGCTACAAATGTATGCCACATCTGGTACAAGATAGATAAGTAGTTCAAACTCAGACCCACTGACGGATATCGAAACACCATGCTTAGAAAAAATTATTAATACATGGTGGCCATGTTATGCAGGTTGTATGGGGAACAAGATGCCTCCAAGTTTCACCTATCATATATGTCATTGATCTAATACTACTCAGACAAAGGATTATCATTCAAATGGGACGATATATTATCAACAAACCTCACGAAATCCATCACAACAGTCGTAGGATCCCATCCTGAGACCTTCCCAAGATTCCATATGTTGTCATACCTCATAGACATCATGTACATGGCCCAAAAATATCTAAATACGGGTTGGGAATGGGATCCAACAAACACAACCATTCACATATATTGCAAAGTTCTCTGGGAGCACAAGTATAGAACAAGATACGAGAAAAATTGTGAACACTTCCTGGCCTCGTTATACAAGTTCATTTTTTGCATGCCATCCCCTGTATGACCGACAAAGCAATAATTGTCATCAAGAGGACTGGGAATTAGTATTTGATGGAGCACGACACTTATATCATCCAAATCCACTCATCTTCTTTCTTAGTCTGTACCAGACGGGATAGTACTCCAGGAATTAGCTTATTAAACAATGATCAATGGAGTTGGGGGAATGTATTATAGAGATAAGAAAGATATATGGCGACCACTACCACTATAATTTGGTTCCTAGTTATTTGCTAACACAAAACATGCCTAGGAAGAAGTGGATATGCTATTATTGCACCAATTCAGAGAAGAGAGGTCTAGGAGGCCCGACTCGAAGAGGGTCATCGAAGAGAATTTTATTAGACTAGGTGTACCATGGGAGTACACATCAGAATCTTGGGAAGAAAAAGAAATACACTGTAACACAATGAATTATGAAGAATTCATATTCAAGATATGACGAAAGCCCATAGGGAGAATTGCATATGAAGAAAGAGAAAGAGAAGAGTCCAGAAAGAAAGAATAAGAAGAGGCAACATAAAAAAAGATTTGTTGGAACCACATCTGTATAGTCAGGATTTGTTGAAGAACAAAAAAACATAGCAGATAAGAAGAGGAGAAAAAATGTTGAATGTCCCCCTCGCCCATCTGAGAGACATTACGGTGCAGAATATACATAACAAAAGAATTTCTTCTAACTAATTTTATTCATTTACTATTAGCTCATTTCCTGTAGCTTTCATATACAAATTAAAACAAATTTAGCTATTGTCTATAAACACAAAATAGAATCATCTATAGCTGCTAATAATCAACATGAAATGAAACTAAACAATTCATTACAACAACACATAAATCACTTCCAAATACACAGAGTTCATGCACAATAATTAAACACATAATTTAACACATCAACAAGATGAAACACTTATCTTTTCGCAATAGTTGTGCAACCAGTTGCTTGGGATAGATGTTCCACCCAACCATAGAATCATTTTTCCAAATCTCAACAATAAATCACCCCGGAGATGAGGTTAGCAATCCACAAAAGAGAGTGGTCTCTCACAGTCCACTCACAACTTATAAAACTCTCAAACCAATTGATATTTTCCTACAACTATCCCGATTTTCCACCAACTTTCTTCCTCTTGACATGTCCAACCCAAGGAATGTACCCCTTCACTAATATCAATCCCTTGAGTTTCCCATTCATTTATCATGGCATCTCTGGCATAGGTAGCTAGGAATCTCTCAGCCAAGAACTCAATGGAAATTGTTTTTAGAAAAACTATCATCAAACCAACAACAACACTTGTTGTTTTAGTGCAACTCGCATAGGAGTTCACTCTTTAGGCCTGAAAACTTGGTTCTTCATTTTTCCAGCTCTAATTCCGCTCCAGCATGCTCTAGAATTATCCCTCCATGGTTGCATCAACTTCAAGCTATGTTTCTTTCTCTCTCCTTGTTTCCCATGCACACATTTTGACTAACTAAAAATTGTTGTCCCAACCCATATGAATTTCCTCTCTTTGTCTTTCATTTCTTGACTCACACTCTTCCCCAAGATTTTTGTACCCAACCCCCATGTGCCCAATAAATTTGGGATGTGACCACTCACACCCACCCTCTTACATGTATTCAATGACTAGTTTTAGGAACACTCAATCAGAAATGGGAAGGTTCGTATACAATTAGAAAATTTAGGAAAATGGGTTAAATTAATATACATGGGTATTTCCCCCTTGGACCCCTTCTTGGCCATTATCCTAGAAACTCCCCCCTCTTGTGGATTCATTCATCCCCCATCTCTTTTGCATGTCCCACTAGAAATTGGCATCACATTTTATTAATAAAACAAGGAAATACAATTCGCATATTACATCGCTTTGGTCGTAGCTACACATTATATCTACATAAGAATTAATTAAAATGAGGATTATAATGGGGATGTTACATTCCCCCTCCCCTAAAATTGTGTGTCATCCTTGGTGCACTCTATGTTGATATACATATATACAAATTTACATCACAATAATTAAAAATAAAAATTCTGCAATTTGACAATTTCAACAACAGGTCCGACCATAATCTCATGTTCCTGTCTGCATAAATTTTCTTCCTATCTTGAGTAGCCTTTAAAATCTGATTTGTATTTTCCATCTTCTCTTCCATTTTCTTTAACAATTTTGGTCCAACAACTGATCTGTCTGCTGGATTATCCCAACTCACTGGTGTGTTACATTTTTTTCCATACAATGCTTCAAACAGACTCATTTTCAATGAGGCCCGATACCCATTGTTGTAGGAAAATTTATCTAAATGTATATAATCTTCCCATTTTGATGGTTGATTCATCACATACATTCTAAGCATGTCCTCAATTTTGTATTTTCCTATTGGACTCTGAATGATATGCGATACTAAGATTTAAATTTGTTCCAAATCCCTTGAACAAATCTTTCCAAAAATTAGAAGTAAAATTTGGAGCTTTGTCTAAAACTATTTCTTTAGGCACTCCATGTAGCCTAGCAACTTCTCTCATATAAATATATGCAATATTTGTTGCCTTGTGTGTAGTCTTTACTGGAATAAAATGCATTGCTTTAGTCAATTTATCCACCACCACCATGATGGAATCATGTTGCTTCATTGTTCTCAGAAGCTTAGTAATAAAATCAATCGTGACAACTTCCCACTTCCATTTCGGAATGGGAAATGGTTGTAGAAAACATGTTGGGTGTCTATGTTTTGTCTTCACTTTTCGGCATTCTAGACTTATGGCTATGTAATTAGCCACTTCCTTCTTCATTCCTGGCCAAAAATATTGGCTTCTTACTATTGCAATTGTTTTCTGATATCCTGGGTGCCCAACATATGGCACATTATGCATCTCCTTCAGCACTGCATTTTTCAGCTCATTGGAATTTGGCACATACACCTTACCTCTGTACATGAGAATTCCATCTTCTTTCAGCTCATAATAATTAAATTTCTATTGAAAATTACCTTGTTTCAATGCTTCTTTTATTTTCACATAGTGTTGATCTAAATTTGTTGTTGCAACAATTTTGTCTTGCATATATGTCATGTACATGTTGATGGTTGCAATATGCACTTCATGATCTCTCCTACTGAGTGCATCAACCACTTGATTTTCCTTTCCCTTTATATGCTTAATTTTGAAGTCATATTCACTCTGAAATTCCAGCCACCTAGTCTGCCTAGCATTCTTTGTTGGTTGTCCAAACAAATGCTTCAGACCACAGCGGTCTATCCTTAGCTCGAATTTGTTACCCATAAGGTAATGCCTCCATATTTTCAATGCATGTACAATCGTTTCTAACTCCAAGTCATGTGTAGCATAATCCCTCTCATGCTCTTTTAATTTTCTGAACTCATAGCATACACATGATCCTTTTGACTAAGAACTCCACCGAGCCCTTACTTGCATGCATCGATGCACACACCATTCTTAAATTCTTCTCATGTTCCTCTTCTGATTTAGAATAGACGAGTATATCATCTACGAAAAAAATCACAAACTTGTTCAGGTACTCCCTGAACACTCCATTCAACAAACACATAAATATTGTCAGGGCATTTGATAGTCTGAATGGCACTATCGTGAATTCATAATTCCCATATATTGTTATGAATGTTGTCTTGTTGATGTCTTCTTATTTTATCCTCACTTGATGATAGCTTGATCTCAAGTAAATCTTCAAAAATATTCTTGCACCTTTCAATTGATCAAAAAAATCATCAATTCTTGGCAAAGCATACTTATTCTTTATGGTAACCTTATTAAGTTGTATGAAATCAATACACATCCTTAAGATTCCATCCTTCTTCTTCACAAAAAGAACCGGGGCTCCCCAAGGTGACACACTTGGGCGTATATACCCCTTCTTCAAAATTTCTTCAAGATGCATCTGTAACTCCTTCAATTCTGGTGTTCCCATTCTGTATGGTGTCTTAGACACTGGGGTAACACCTGGCACTAAATCAATAGGGAAATGAATGTCTCTCTTGGGTGACAATCCTAGAATTTTTCTAAAAAAATATTCAAAATCCCTCAAGCTTAGATGGTCTTCAATGTTTACCACTTTGTCTTTGGTGCCTCCTCCATATGGGCTGCAAACATCTGACATCCCTTCCTGAAGCTCTTCTTCAAATGCATAGTTGAAATCTCTCTAACAGCTACAACTGTTGGAATGCCTTGAATCTTTCCTTATTTCCCTTCATGATCAAGACATGTGATTGTCTTGCTGTAACAGTCTAGGACAACATGATTTTTTTCCAACCAATCCATTTCAATTAGACAATCATATGAAGCCAGTGGTATGATGTTTACATCTACCTTTGTGTTGATTCCATTCTTGTCTATTGGGAAATCTTTAACCAACTCATTGATCTTTCTCTTAGATCCCATGGCTAACTGAACTAACCAATATTTCCTATGCTTACTTCTTTGCAAGTGAAATATTTCAACAATGTTAGCATTTATGTAACTATGGCTAGCTCAAGAATCAATTAAAATTGCTATGGGATGGTTGTCAATCTTACCTTCCATTTCAATCATGGGGGATTGATATTCAACTTGATTGTTGTCCAAGGCTGCATAAATCCTTGGCATGCTTCCTCCCATGTCTTCCATTGTTTCATCCCCTTTAATGTTGTGGACAATCCTCATTCTTTCTCCTTTGTGAGGGTAGTCCCTATATAAGTGATTTCCCTCACATCCCCAACATTGAATAGGTTGTTGTCTTGTCCTTTTTCCAAATGAAACTGCATTCTTTTTCTCATTTTTGGCTACTTGACCTTGTTGATTTTCTTGGGGGTTATTTTTGAAAAAGGGTGGCTTAAAATCTTTCTGCCTTTGATCCTTTTTCTCTTTCATCTTGTCATTTCAAGATTTTTGGAACACTGGCCTTCCTTTTCTTTGCTCATAAAGGTTCCCTGCTCTCCTTATGGTTTTCTTCAAAGTCTTCGGATTATCATATTGTATCTTTTCACTGTAGAAGGAGGGTAACCAATTTAAAAACCTTTGGATTTTAACCTTCTTATCCTTGATGAAGTCAACATACTTCAACAATTCAAAGAACTGCTTCTCATATTTATCCATTGTCATGGTTCCCAACTTGATTTCAAATAACTCTTTCATCTTTCTCTCATATTCATGCTTAGACAAATATTTCTCTTGGAAATATCCTTTTAACTGCCTCCATGAGATCCTCTTCTCATCAAGTTTCTTGGCTTACTTAAGCTGATCCCACCACATGGTTGCCTTTCCTCACAAGTGTTATGTGGCAATTATAGCTTCTACCCGAGATGAGTAATCATGCAGCTAGAAATACTTCTTCATTTCCAATAGCCGGGCCTTTTCCTCTTTTCATTTTCTATGTTCACCATTGAAAGTAGGTGGCTTGATTTTTCTGAGTTTGACTTGCAAGATGTCTTCCTCAAGCCTTCTTCTTTGCCTCTGAATGGGAGACACGCTTGGGATGCTTCTTGTTCTTGAACTTGCATGAGTTCTTCTAGTGTATTTCCTTGGAGAATGATGGCACCTGCTCATGCTTCTTGATTGCCTATCATTTCTATGATCATCCCTTTTTCTATGGGATCTGGATGTTGATACTTTCCTAGCACTAGCTACTTGATTTTTGCTAGAATATTTATTAACTTTCTTATGAAACATATTTAAGATTTGAAGTATCTCTTCTTGAGCCTTCATGATTCTTTCATTATTAGCTCTATAGCTCTGCACTTCCCTATGCAGACTTCTCATAGTGACATGCTCTTCCCTATCTCTTCTTCCATTTGACTCTATCTCAATGTTCCCCATGCTAACATGAAAACCTATGATATCTTTCTCATGGTTGTAAGATCCTTGAGCATCTTCCATAACTCTATTCCTCATATAAGAACTAAAGTTTCTTGTTGTACCTCTAATTATACAAGAAATGTTCATGTAATAATTATTGTTAAAAATATGCATAGCATAAAACATTTCATCATATAGAATAGAAGTTATTTCTTCATCAATTTATGAAGGACACATTGCACCAATTCAAATTTTGATTTTCTTGATGCATTCCTCCCCGAAACATCTTCCCAACAATTGTACTCATGTCTCAATATGAATTCTAAGTAAAAAGTTACAATAACTACATGCTACAATTCGACTCTTTTTAGTGCTACATAAATCTATTTATTAATTTCTAAGAAATTTAATTGCCCAAATCAAAATTCTGAGTTTACAAATGTCTTCTAATCCTCAAGAAATTTCCAACGACCCTTTTTTTTCTCAAGTCTGAGCTTCAAGTTGAAAGTTATGGTCCGGAGAATTTAGGTTGTTTTACTAATTTTACTCATGTATGCTACATGTGTCTTATTTCTCTTCCTGCACATTTTTAGGTACCCATATCCAAAATATGACTCCACCGCTAGATTTTATGGGTCATAATATTTCCATCAATTTCTCATGTTCTCTAAACGGACTTCTGAGCATAGAGCTATGCCCTATGGAAGTAATATTGGTGCTAAAATTTTACCCTCACTGTTTTGGATGTAACTTTCTCATACTAGCTCAGTTTTGCGAACCGTTTAGCTCGTTGGATAGGTCTCTTTGAATTATTTTATTTGAGATGCAAAGATAAAGTGTACCTCTCTACACTTTGTTCTTGTGGGTTTTAACTTGCTAAAAATGTCATTTAGAGCCTCAAAAATGCCCCGCAAGTTAATGACCTCTAAAATATAAAAAAAAATGGATAATTTCACAAAAAATTTCATTGTTTTACTATTGTAAGAACTCTCTAAATCTCAATTGTTGAAAAAAAATCATGATACACAACAACCGTTGATCTGACCTTGTCGACCATCGATGATTAGTATCATCCCTTGGATGAACAAACCGTTTTTCCAAAGCTACCGATCCGACCGTCGGTCATCAATCCATTCCCCAACACCCGATTTTTAGAAAACTCTTAAATTGATCATCGATGATATTTATTTGTGAATGAAAAACTCTCTTTTGAATGTGTCGATGCCTGACCACCGACCCATCGATGATCGACGATCCCCAATGATTGTCGAACGCTTTCCCAAATTGGTCGATTTGACCATCGACCTTCGACCACTTTTATTGGTTGACATGGCAACTGTTGACGTGGCATGACACATGGATGTTGAAGTGGCATGGTAAAATCGGGTAATGTGGCATGACACGAGGATTCTTACATCATCATCCTCTTTCTCCCAATGACCATCAACAACTTATGTTTCTTATTTGGGACACTTCACTGAATTGGCCAATGCCTGACCACCGAACCATCAGAGATTGAAAACACTTCGCTAGATTCGGCCAACCCCTGACTGTCGACCATCGATGGTCAAAGATGTATTCTAGTCAAACCAAAATCTTCACCATTTCGGTCGATTCATCCATCGGTCATCGACGATTTCTCTTGGTTAACTTTGACACTTAATTTTTTTTCAGCTTTTCTCTAATTGATCTGGACTGTCGATTTTCTCCCTTTCACAACCACCAATGTAATCTTGGTCATTGATCCCATCAACCTTTAAAAATGATGAATCCTTATAATTTTTTAAATTTATCACAATGAATCTTGGTCATCAATCACAAGATCAAACATGATCTCAGCCGTTGATTTCACCAAATTGCCTGTAATTCTATAGGCAGCCATTAAAACTCAAATTTTGACCATTCCAGGTTGAATTTTGATCTAAAACTTCACCGCTCTACTCCATCAACCATATCAAACTATCTGAATCCATTAAAATGTGGATTTCACTCACATAGTTGGGGATTTATCTCTAAAATATTCATTTTTCCCCCAAATTGGTCACAAACAAAATCTGTAATAGTGAATTTCACCAATTCACTCCGGTTCAAGCCCATACAAGCTCAATGTTTGAACCAAAGCTCTGATACCATAATGTAAAGTCCACAACCCATTTGAGAGACATTACGGTGTATAATATAGATAACAATGAAATTTCTGCTAACAAATTTAATTCATTTACTGTTAACTCATTTCCTGTAGCTTTTAGCTACAAATTAAAACATATTTAGCTACTGTCTATAACCAAAAAATAAAAGCATATAAAACTTGTTAATAATCAACATGAAATGCAACTAAACAACTCATTACAACAACATATAAATTACTAACAAATACACAGAGTTCATGCACAAAAACTAAACACATAATTTAACACATCGACAAGATGAAACACTTATATTTTCACAACAATTGCGCAACCAACTTCTTGGGAGGAACATTTCACTCAACCATAGACTGATTGTTTAAAATATCAACAGTCAGTCACCCCCAAGCATAGGATACCAATCTACAAAAGAGGGTGGTCTCTCATAGTCCACTCACAGCTCATAAAACACTCAACCCAACTGATATTTTTCTACAGCTATCCTGATTTTCCACTAGATCCTTACTCTTTACCTGTCCAACCCAAGGAATGTACCCCTTCACTGATATCAGTCCCTCGGGCATCCCATTTGTTTATCAGGGCCTCTCTGGCACAAGTAGCTAGGAATTCAAGGGAAATTGTTGTTGATAAAACTATCAACAAAAACACTTGTTGTTTTAGTGCAACTCACACAAGAGTTCACTCTTCAGTCCTAACAACCTGTTTCTTTAGTTTTCCAGCTCCAATTGGCTCCAATTACACTCCATCATGATCTATAATTTTCCCTCCATGGATGCCTCAGCTTCAAGCTCTGTTTCTTGCTCTCTCTTGGTTTCCCATGCACACATTTTGACTAACTAAAAATTGTTGTCCCAACCCATACAAATTTTGTTTCTTTGGATTCCCTTTCTTGACTCACACTCTTCCCCAAGCTGATTGTATGCAACCCCCATGTGCCCAATAACTTTGGATGTGATCACTCACACCCACCCTCTTACATGTATTCAACGATTGGCTTTGGGAACACTCAATTAGAAATGGGAAGGTTCATATACAGTTAACAATTTTAGAAAAATGGGTCAAATTAATACACATGGGTATTTCCTCCTTGGACCCCCTCTTAGCCATTATCCTAGACACTCCCCCCTATTGTGGATTAATTCATCCCCCATCTCTTGTCCATTTCCCCTTAGCAGCTATCATCACATTTTATTAATAAAACAAGGAAATACAATTCACATATTACATCGCTTTGGTCGTAGCCACACATTATATCTACATAAACATTAATTAAATTGGGGATTATGGTGGGGATGTTACTTCTCTTCTCCTTTAATTTTAAGAGCACATGTTCTCCCACTTTAAAATCTTTGAAATCTTTTTTCCTACCTGCATAACTTTTATTCCTATCTTGGGTAGCCTTTAAATTATGTTATATCTTTTCCATCTACTCTTCCATTTCCTTTAACAATTTTGTTCCAATAACTTCTTTGTTTGCTGGATTATCCCAACTCACTGGTGTGTTACATTTTCTACAATACAATGCTTCAAACAGACTCATTTTCAATGAGGATTGATACACATTGTTGTAGGAAAATTCAACTAAATGAATATAATCTTCCCATTTTGATGGTTGATCCATCACATACATTCTAAGCATGCCCTCAATTATCCTATTAGTCATTTATGTTTTCTCATCTGACTCTGGATGATATGCGGTACTAATATTTAAATTTGTTTCGAAGCCCTTGAACAAACCTTTCCAAAAACTAGAAGTAAAATTTGGATATATGTCTGAAACTATTGCTTTAGGCACTCCATGTAGCCTAGCAACTTCTCTCATATAAATATCTGCAATATTTGTTGCCTTGTGTGTAGTCTTTACTGGAATAAAATGCAATGCTTTAGTCCATTTATCTACCACCACCATGATGGAATCATGTTGATTCACTATTCTGGGAAGATTATTAATAAAAACAATCGTGACAACTTCCCACTTCCATTCTGGAATGGGAAATGGTTGTAGCAAACATGTTGAGTGTCTATGTTTTGTCTTCATTTTTTGGCATTCTAGACATCTGGCTATGTAACTACCCACTTCTTTCTTCATTCCTACCCAAAAATATTAGCTTCTTACTGCTGCAATTTTTTTTTGATATCTTGGGTGCCCATCATATGGCACATTATGCATCTTCCTCATCACTGCATTTTTCAGCTCACTAAAATTTGACACATACACCTTACCTTTGTACATGATAATTCCATCTTCTTTCAGCTCATAATAATTAAATTTCTGTTGAAAATTACGTTGATGTAATGTTTCATTTATTTTCACATAGTGTTGATCTAAATTTGTTGTTGCAACAATTTTGTCTTTCAGATATGTCTTGTACATGATAATGGATGCAATATGTATTTCATGAGCTCTCCTGCTGATTGTATTTGCCACTTGATTTTCCTTTCCCTTTATATGCTTAATTTCAAAGACAGAAATTCCAACCATCTAGTTTGCCTAGCATTTAGTGTTGGTTGTCTAAACAAATGCTTAAGACCACAATAGTCTATCCTTAGCTTGAATTTCTTACCCATAAGGTAATTCCTCCACATTTTCAATGCATGTACAATCGCTACTAACTCCAAATCATGTGTAGCATAATTCCTCTCATGTTATTTTAATTTTTTGGACTCATAACATACTCAGGATCAATTTCTATCCCTATTGTTGATATTATATACCCCAAGTAGTGAATCTTCTCTTGATAAAAGATGCACTTACTTATCTTAGCATACAATCTATGCTATCTTAAAACTTGCAACACCATTATTAAATGCTTCTCATGTTCCTCTTCTGATTTAGAATAAACAAGTATATCATCTAAGAACACAATCACAAACTTGTCCAGGTACTCCCTGAACACTCCATTCATCAAACACTTAAAGGATGTTGGGGCATTTGATAGTTTGAATGGCACTAGTGTGAATTCACAATGCCCATATCTTGTTCTAAATGTTGTCTTATGGATGTCTTCTTCTTTTATCCTCACTTGATGATAGCCCAATCTGAAGTCAATCTTCGAAAAGATTATCTCACCTTTTAGTTGATCAAACAAATCATCAATTCTCACAAAGGATACTTATTCTATATGGGAACCTTATTAATCTTCCTGAAATCAATACACAACCTTAAGGTTCCATCATTCTTCTTCACAAAAGAACCGGGGCTCCCCAAAGTAACACACTTGGGTGTATATACCCCTTCTTCAAAATTTCTTCAAGATGCATCAGTAACTCCTTCAATTCTGGTGTACCCATTATGTATGGTGTCTTAGACACTGGGGCAGATCCTGGCACTAAATAAATAGAGAAATGAATGTCAGTCTTGGTGGAAATCCTAGAATTTCTCTAAAAACATCTTCAAAATACCTCAAGACCATATGGTATTCAATGCTTGCCACTTTCTCTTTGGATGCCTCCTTCATATGGGATGAAAACATCTGGCATCCCTTCCTGAAGATCTTCATTTCCAACAGCTAGGCCTCTGCCTCTTCTCCTTTATTATGTTCACTATTGAAATTAGGTGGCTTCATTTTCCTGAGTTCACATTGCAATATGTCTGCCTCGGGCCTTCTTCTTTTCCTACGAATGGGAGACACACTTGGGATGCTTTCTGGTCTTGAAATTGAATGAGTTCTTCTAGTGGACTGCCTTGGAGAAAGATGGTTCATTCTCATGCTTCTTGATTTCCTATCATTTATGTGATCATCCCTTTTTCCATGGGATCTAGATGATGATACTTGTCTAACACTAGTTACTTGCTTGGTGCCAGAATATTTATTAACTTTATTATGCAACATATTTAAGCTATGAAGTATCTCTTCCTGAGCCTTCATGATCCTTTCATTATCATCTCTGTAGCTCTACACTTTCCTATGCAGACTTATCATAGTGACAAGCTCTTGCCTATCTCTTCTTCCATTTGACTCTGCCTCAACATTCCCCATTGTTATGGGACTTATCGATAAATTTGGATGTAAACACATCTCCCTAGATCCACCTAGATCTAGAACAAAACAAAACAGAACATGATGCTTTCCCTAAGCTCTAATAATTGAGTATATTATCTAACAATATATGTGCAACATACCGTTTAAATATCGCTTCCTCTTTTCGTTGTCTCCCTAGCTCCACTCAAGTGCTCATGTGATGTTGAATCTTCAAGGGAACACAAGCCAACCAAAGTGAAAGAAATATAATATACTCAATGATGAATTATGTATGTGATCAAGGAATCATACAATAAAACAAAGCAAGTTTTATGGGAAAGAAACATATCACTGTATCATATTAAAATGAAAGCGGAGATTACAACCAAAACCTTGATGTTACAAGGTCCCCTTCTGATGACCCTTTGCTCCAACACACACACTTTCTCCAATCCTTGAATGAAGAAGATCCACAATGACTTGATAACTAAAATGAAGCTCTCAAGTATGAATTGAAGTAGAATTCCTCATCCAATTCTTAACCTATTCAATAATAATCCTGCTTGAATCAACCTTCATTAACCTTATCCTTTTCCATGAGAAATCCCTCTTTACATAGGGGAAAGAGAAATGGTTGAAGAGATTAGGATGATCCCACCAAATCAGAGAAGCGAGTAGGAACCCAACTATATGGATGCCACCTCATATTCTAGAAGATATCCTTCTAGAACTTTCGTGAAGTTCGACCTTCTCTTAGCCTCTTGACATCACGGCACCCTAGTTGTAGGGCAGCTTGAAGAGATGTCGTAAACTATCTTTAGGGTAGAGGGTGACGACCAGGCATCGTCGCACCCTACTTATGGTGTAGCCTGCGATGACCCTCCTTAATAAGGTTTTTGATAAGAGAAATCTTGTCACCTTTCTCATGAAGATAGGCTCTTTTGGGAACATGAACACACGTTTGTCAATGGATCATCAAGATGAACAAAATAATGTGTAACAGAATTCCCCCCAAAGTATGAGGCTGGAACTCATGACAGCCGAAATACTTTGTAGAGTATGTGTGTCAGAAACAAAGAGTGCATCAGTCGAGAACTTTCAAACATTCAAGCATCAACATAATAATATACCATTGTCTGAGGTAGGCATTCCCATACTCAGATTACAAAATCTCAAATGAGTCATGGCCACTAAATATACACCGTGGATCCATGTCAAGGTGAATAATCATAGACACACAGAATACACTGTGGATCTATGCTCTAAAGAATTCAAATTCGGACATAGCCACGAGGCATACAAAGTGGATCTATGTGTCAACACAAATCATGAATACTCCGTCGCAACCTAGACTAGAATGGGTTGGTCCAGGTCTTTAATTCCTTCGTCTCTAAGTACAAATCTAATTATGCAATTACAGGTGTTGAAGTCGAACGTGGTAGAAACCACTTGATTATCGGTCAATGATGAAAACTATTAACAAGTGTGAGGGAAATCACCATTGATGTCAATGACTCCCAAGGTACCCTAGTACAATCCAACAAATGCGAATAAATGAGTTGAAGTCAAACACTCGATGGAATATCCCAATCAGGGGACAATGATGTGAATCCATTGTTGAAAGAAAAGAAACATGCCATTGAGGCATGCAATATCTAAGGTATTGAATTATTTCTAAGTCTTGTTCATGGATAATGAGTTGAAGTCAACAGGAAAAGACTTGTCACAGGAGGGCCTTGATGTATCCCGCATCAATGACACGAAATAAGTAACAGATTTGAGGTAGATCAGAGCATGAAGTGATTTGAAACTGACACAAGGAAGGCCGACATGGTAGAATATTTATAATTGCAGATGGTCGACTCAATAGGAGGCTTATTAGGGTTAGAATTCTCTTGAACATATGAATGAAATGAAAATGGTATTGGAAACATTGACTCAAAGAGGACCCAACATATGGACATGTAGATGGTCAAATGAGAGACAAATGGATTTCCCAACCCGAATTCAATGATGAAGGGGGGTGTCATGTTCAAGAGTGACTATTATTGCCACTAACATGAATACAGAGACACATTTCTTTCCTAAAATTTCCCTCGCCATTTCTAGCAAGTACCTCTTTGTTTTTACGCAAGCTTGAGTAGGATAACATATGCTTGTTGATGTAAGCTCATCCTTCAGACGAGTCCCTCAGAATATGTTTAACAAACCCTAATAAGGAGTGGTTCGGTACCAGACGGGTCTTTCAATGTTTGTTTAACAAGTCCAAAGAGAGAAAACTTCAGGGTTTTTCTTGTTTAGAGAGTCTGAAAAACACTTAAAGAGGACTCCACAAGTTCCTTTTTCGTAAGTTAATTCGATGAGACTGAAAAAGTGATAACCTACCGCTCATCGAATGTTTTCTTCAAATACTTTTACCAGCATGAAAAGAACAAGGTCGCTCGACAATCTTTTCATTTTTATGGAGTGTGAAAAGAGCTTAAAGGATACTCCATGGGTTTCTTTTTCGTATAACCTTTACGAGTCCGAAAAAGTGTTAAAATTTTACTCGGTTACATTCTCATGTATTTATGAGCATGAGAAAGGACAAAGAGTAAGCTCAGGATTGTTTTCATTTTTACGCAAGCTTAAAATAAAACAAAACTATGCTTGGGATAGATTTTATTTTTATACAAGCTTAAAAACTAAACTAAACTATGCTTGGACCTGGTTTCATTTTTACACAAGATCGAACCAGAAGAAACTATGCTTGAGGTAGGTGGTTTCATTTTTACACAAGCTTGAACCAAAGTAAAAACTATGCTTGCGTCTTCCCAACGCATGGTTCACGAATTTGCATGCTTGGTACTTAGCCCCCAACTTAAGAAGCTAGTGGCTCAACTTCAGCATGAAGTCCAGAGGCTGGAAGCATTTCCCCCCAAGCTTCATCTCATCCAACAACACACGCGGATGAAATGAAGCTTCAAATACTAGATGAAGGACTTGACTCAAACAGAGAGGGGGACAAATCTATTTCATTTTTTAACGAGCTTGACATAGGAATAGGAACTATGCTCGAGAATCCCAGTTCAATCCCCAAACCTGTGTTTCATTTTTTAACGAGCTTGAAATCCAAAAACCATTCTCAAATCTCTCTTCTTGATCATGGCTTCCAAGAGGACAAGGCTCTGGAAGGACACCATGTCAAGGGACAAAACTCGGACATGGCTTCCAAGATATCTTCACTAGACGGAAGAACAATGCTCTGGAAGGACACCATGTCGAGGGTCACGACGGGGGTAAGGAGATCAAGCTCTAAAGACCCTATCGAATATATAACCATGTCAACTACTGGGTCTAGGTCATCAAAGACAGAGTTTATAGTGAGAATCTCATCATCGTCGGTAGCTGGAGGCATGGGAGACAATGCCACATAATTAACATGTGGCAGTGGTGGTACCGTCTGGGTATATGTTGTTAGAATATAGAATATGGTGTGCTCATTTTACCATTGACGATACCTTCGTCACCCAACCACAGGCCGAAGCCTCCCTCCGAGCACCTTAACCTTGATTGAGAATTCCTCCAGAAGAAAACCCTAGGCTAGATAGCCAAACAAAGGGCAACGCATCTCTCCCCAAGGATAGCGCAACACAAAAGATTGATAAAATATTCCAAACCCTAGCTAAGAGATATTCAAGCCAAAACTGAGATCTTGTTGCTGCTACAGCTGCACCATCTCTTCCTCCAAACATGCGCACAAGATTGCAACTACAATGCGCACCAAACTGCAGAACTGCAATTCTGAGATGTGACAAATGAGAACTGGCGCCCTATATTTATAGTGGTTCTGCCAGTTTTGTTGGGGCCGACTTCTCCTTCTGGATAAGTGTATGTTCAGTATATTATTATAATTTCTAGCCGACTTCTTCTCTTGGAGGCTAACAGCCTAATATAAATTATCTTCTTGAGCCGACAAGGCTTCTAGCATTATTAGCCAACTCATTAGGGTTTCTCTTGCTTCCCGGAGTCTTCTATTCTCGTCAGGTTCACACGTGGGGGTAAATACCTCCCACAGCTACCATAATATTAACACTCCCTCCTAGCTAGAGAGGTATTTACAGGTAATGGACTTGAGCACAAAATATACCATTTACCTGGTAGCATCAATATAGTCATCTAGACTATTTCATGACTAGATCATGAGCATCACCATCATCATCAGTTGTATCATCTCTCGAAACCATACTTCTTCTGAGTAGTTAGATATGATGCTGGATAAGTCACTCTCACCATAGAGTGATACAAGAGGAGTAAAAGCTCTGAACTATTTTCCGTCTGGAAAATCTATGTTCATCATTCATCTGAATGATCATTATCTCCAATAAACTGTTGATAGTCTTCAAGGCAATTAGAACGAGGATAGAACACACCTGTGTCTATTCATAGTAGTACATAACTACAATCCAGTGGTTCACTATCACATCAAGTAATACATAAGTACTTGATCAGCAACGTATGGTTGCAAACGGTGAAACATATTCACCACAGTAGTCCTCATCTACTGTCATATAGTCTTCATAACAAACATCTTGAGAGAATCTTGCATAAAAACAATGTTATGATAAAAACTATATCATCTGGGCCAATATTTCACTCACATCTGTGAGATCTGAAAGAATTTATGCCACCACGGTAGTCTTCATCTACATAGAAACAATGTTATGATAAAAACTGAATCATCTGGGCCAATCTTTCACTCACGTCTGTGAGATCTGAAAGAGTGTCTGCCCTCAGTATAGAATATCAACAATAATCATCTGGGCCAATCTTTCACTCATGTCTGTGAGATCTGAAAGATTGTCTACCCTCAATATAGAATATCAACAATGGGCTATCTGCCCCATTCTTCTCAACCAAGGAAGAAGGATTATTTTTTATTTCTGAGCCTGGACCATTTCTCACCCTGGGCCATTCCTTCGACACTAAACAAAGTGTAACCTGGAGAGAATGAGTCTGCCCTCGAGAAATGTTTGGACCATTCCTTACCCTGGACCATTCCTTCGACACTAAACAAAGTGTAACCTAGAGGGAATGATTCTTCCCTAAGGAATGACTGTCCTGGACTATTCCCCACCCTGGGCCATTCTTCTGACACTAAACAAAGTGTAACTTGGAGAGAAAGAGTCTGCCCTCGAGGAATAATTGTCCCTGATTGTTGAGCCTGTACTACTCCCCACCTTGGGCCATTCTTCCGACACTAAACAAAGTGTAACCTGGAGAGAATGAATCTTCCCTCAAGGAATAACTGTTCGGACCATTCCCCACCCTAGGCCATTCCTCCAACACTAAAGTGTACCCTGGAGAGAATGTATAACCCTCGAGGAATGTTTGTCCTGCATCAACCTCCAAAACGGACGATTCTTCAAAACTTCTCACAACTGTGAACTTCGAAAGAATGACTGCTCAGCGAGGCGGACCATTCTACTTGACCACTACTCAGAGTGACTGCCAAGAAGAATGATTATCCTAGAGCACTCCCCATAATGGGAAGTTGTTTTCTATGATACATCAACAATCAGTCTGCCTCCCATGTTAACTACAATGGGAAGTCACTGTCCATCAAAAATCTCAATCCGCTTTCCGAACAGAAAAGCATCTGTCCAATCTGGACTATTTTTCAATTACAAAGATAAATAATATTTTCAATGCTCCCTCCTAACAGGAGAGTTATTTCAATCACAAAAATAAATGTTTGCACTGTACCTTCTTCTAGTTTGGAGAGTCTTCCCTTCCAACTAAGAGAGTTATTTCCACGAGCTCTAGCTTGAGTATGCAAGTTCTTTCATCTTGAATATAGGCTTTACCAAAATGTATGCTTATCTGCCCATCTGTGGAGATATGTATTGGAGAAATCATTTTCTCCCTTCTAGACTTTATCATGGATAATGTAATTCTTGTACTATAGTCTGGAACACTGTGAAGGCTTCATGTAGATCTGAACAATAGAGTATATCATAGTTGGAGAACTGGAACATATCCATGTGGTACTTCTTCTGTCATCATGAGATTTGATCTTCTGAGTAGTCATCTTGATGTTATAGGAAATCTTCACCACGCTTCAGCTGTGCACTGGAGGTTCTCAATCATGTTGTCTTCTCCATACAGGAGTCTCTTCCTGGTATGCCTCAAAGTCTTGAGATTGCTCTTCATACTCTCTTTAGTCAAATTATCTGGAGAACATTCCTTGCATTTGTCTGATGTAGAATTTCGAATCATGGATGTTGCGGATGATGTAATGACTTATATAGAGATAATTCTGGTGTACCAGAACAATCAATCATCATAGTCACCTCCCTTCATCTGAGAGAACCTATGGTTCTGGATCTCACAATGCTTTCATTCATAAGTCTTCCGTACACTGTTCTTCATCACGACTTTCAGTTCTTCTGCTTGATTGCTTTTAGTGAGTTCATATCAGGCTGGTAATCTTGTGATTCTTGATACAATGACTGGTTGTTCTGGTTCTTCTTTTTCTTTCTTGGAATCTTTATGTTCTTATTCATGTTTTTCTTTTACTTTTGGTTCCATGGAGTTTCTTGTAGATTCCATGCCCTAGAGATTCCACTTCTACCTTTCATCATAGGATCACGGATCTGGATGGACAACCAGGAATACTTTAAGGATTTTCTTCGAAAAGGTTTTCTTCTGCGGTTGAGTTGAACACATACTATCTTTCATGGCTACTACCATGGATATATACATTTCATCATCTTCAATGGATCATAGGATTAGCTCCCTCCTAATCCTTGTCTCGTGTAAGAGTGCATATAGTCGGCTCCCTCCATCTGATAGAGTCTACATCCTTATTGTCTTCTGCAATATATAATTGGCTCAGTCTGTCTAACAAATTCCATGCTTCTATCTTAGTTGTCATCATAAGTCTTTCTCCAATTTCTCTTGATGTCTGACTTCTAAGTCTCTTCAAGATTGATTCTGATTTCGGCTTATCTTGTAATAGCTTCCATAAGATTTGTATGTTATCCTTTCATGTGTATAATTTAATGATATTCATTCTTATCTTGTTGTTCTTCCATAGGTATAGTTCTTCTTGGAACACATTATCTTCCAAGAGATAGATATACAAGATATGTACAAAGACGATGTAAGCAAGATATGTACAAGAAAATAAGAAGAGTGTTGTTACCTTTTAGTAGAAGAAGTCTCTTCCATCCTACTTAGTCTTCTTTGCAGGTTCCTTTTCTTCGGCAATCAATGCTTCGTGTTTCTCCTTCCTTTTCTTTAGCTCGGGACACTGATTTCTGTAGTGACCGTACTTTTGACAGTTGAAGCACTGTATTTCTAAAATGTCTTTTCTTTGCTTTGGCTTCCTTCTTGAATTGAACTTTCTTTTGTCCCTGAAGTTCTTGAATCTTGCTATGAAGGCTTGATCATCGTACTTCTTTTGAGGTTTCTCTTTTGCATTGATCCTTGATTCTTCTTGAGCACAACAAGTCCAAAGTTATTCAAATGTCGGGTACTCCTTCCTTGTGTTCATGCTTGCGGCAAATGCATCCCATGTCTTTGGAAGACCATTGAGTATTATGTTCACCAATTCCTTTTCTAAAGTGATCTCTTCAATAGCTTGTAGTTGATCTCTTAGCTGGGAGATCCTTACAAAGTATGATGTTATGTTGTTGTCATCATTCATCTTCATTTCACGGAGCTCATTCTTCAGACTCATAACTTGTCCAATGTTTCTGACTAAGAAGAGATTTGTTAGGGCATCGTACATCTTCTTCGATGAGTCAAGATGGGAGATGTAGGGTATCAAGTGGTCTTTTATGGAATCCACTATGATACTCATGGAATTGATGTCAACATCTTTGAACTTCTCCATAGATGCAATGTTCTGTGGTTCCTTCTCTTCTCCTTCTTTAAACTCTGGCTTCACGATCTTTCCTTTCACAATATCCAGCACTTTATTCTTAGCAAGGATGAGGTCAATCCTTGTCTTCCATGCTCTGAAGTTAGAGGCTCCATCTAGCTTGTTCTTAGACTTCATAGAGTTCGTCATGGCTTGCTTGACTTGGTCAAACCCTAGATTTGACCGAAAATTCAAACTTCACGTCTTGGCCTTCTGAGAATACCAGAAGATGCGTTGGGCTAGGGCGCACTGATCTATCCAAAGATTAGGTCAATCTCGTCACTTAAGGTGCCTCGACAAGAGGTTTAGGGTTTCTACAACTGCTTCTGTTGGTAATCCTAGCTAGAATGCTTTTGGAAGATGCTCCTGCTAGTAACCCTAGTGGCAGTTCCTCAACGAGCTCAATATCTAGCGGCTATGTTTCCTTCCAGTGTTTTAGGCTGACTGAAGGGGTGTGAGCCCATAACCTGTTAGAATATAGAATATGGTGTGCTCATTTTACCATTGATGATACCTTTGTCACCCAACCACAGGCCGAAGCCTCCCTCCGAGCACCTTAACCTTGACTGAGAATTCCTCCAGAAGCAAACCCTAGGCTAGATAGCCAAACAAAGGGCAGTGCATCTCTCCCCAAGGATAGCGCAACACAAAAGACTGATCAGATATTCCAAACCCTAGCTAAGAGATATTCAAGCCAAAACTGAGATCTTGTTGCTACGGCAGCTGCACCAGCTCTTCCTCCAAACTTGTGCACAAGATTGCAACTGCAGTGCACACCAAACTGCAAAACTGCAATTCTGAGATGTGACAAATGAAAACTGGCGCCCTGTATTTATAGTGGTTCTTCCAGTTTTGTTGGGGCCGACTTCTCCTTCTGGATAAGTGTCTGTTCAGTATATTATTATAATTTCTGGCCGACTTCTTCTCTTGGAGGCTAATAGCCTAATACAAATTATCTGCTTGAGCGGACAATGCTTCTAGTGTTATTAGCCAACTCATTAGGGTTTCTCTTGCTTCTCGGAGTCTTCTATTCTCGTCAGATTCACATGTGGGGGTAAATACCTCCTGCAGCTACCATAATTTTAACATATGCACCGTTTACGGAGGTCATTGAGTGGATGGTTAAGTCAATGCCAACAAACAAAGTTGATCAATAGTCACAACTCTTTCATCGTGAGGGAGATATATCACATGAAAAAGAGTAGACACTATAGCTTTCATGGGATAGACATAATCTCGCCCAAGGAGTAAATAAAAATCCAAGGGGTCTTGGACTACCATGACATCAATAAAAACAATTTTCCCTCCCAAAGTGACAGGAAAATAAGGAAGGATCCCTAAAGGGTGACTGGTTCTTTTGTTAAAAGCTAACAGAGTCTGGGTAACCGGCACAAGTTGAGGATAACCCAAAGCTTGCCAAGCAATAGAAGACAAAATACTAATGGACGAACCTTCATCTAAGGAATGTCCCGACCAAAAATTTGTAATGTAATCTTAAAAGGAATGTGAGAGGGAAGATGAGGTCCAGTTATCACACCCCAATCAAAAAGGATGGCCTCATTACTTGGAGGGGGTTTCGCAGGAGAAGGAGGAATACCTCCGAGCACAGTAGATTATGTATCAACAAGAAAAACATGAGCAGTATCAGGTTTACTCTCTAGCAGGAGAGTAGGATCGGACGATGAAGAAAGAAGATCAACCACTTGAATTTCATTCTCCAAGGGGAGAATGGGGTCGATGAGTGGAAACAGATTGACCGCTTGGGTTGCACACTCTAACGAGAAAGTGGGATCGACCGAAGATGGGATCAGATCGACCACTTTGTCAACTAGTTCAACTAAGGAAATGACCAAATTGACCATATGATCAACTGGACTTACCGATGAAGGGACCATACTGATCATTCCATCAACTACAGGTGGGTCGAGAGTAAGCTTGTGATAAGAAGCTAGAATCTGAGGCTAGGAAGCAATCATTTCTTCCAGTAATTTCGAGGATTCTTTCATACGAGGGAAAAGGTGAGTTTGATGACTCCCTCTGCATAACATACATGGGAAATTGACTCTACTTTTCTTCTTCCCGACGGTATCGTTACTAATTGACGGGAGGTCATCGGCATGTTGTTCAGAGGCCGACGATGTGGACTAGCAAGGAGTTGTAGACCATGCTTCTAAGACGTTGGATAGACCAGGGAAATATTTAAGAAGATGGCTACCCTTACAAAGCCTGCAAGGGTACTTGGTCTTACGGGCTTGGGTTGTATTGGCACCATCAACACTTCCAACATGATTATCAATAGCTATTTTTCTTCCAACATGTCTAGCAGTGGTTTGAAGTTTGGACCCTTGCTTATTTTTATTCTTCTTATTCTTCCTTTTCTTCTTCTTCTTATCCACCGAGTTACTAGCTTCAGATCTTTCACTCAGTGAAGAAGATGAAATAGAAGAAGACCTTGCAAGTGGAGAAGGTGAAGAAGATCTTACTGGTTAAGAAGGCGACGGATCAACATGAGTTTGATGTTCTTGGGGGGAATTTCTTACAACCAAAGAACTTGTTGCATTCAGGATTACCTGTTATAGCAAGATTTGCCTCACCATTGCTATCTTGCACAGAGGGCCTTTTTCCATTTCCCTATGCAGACTTGTCATCCCTTTTTGATGAATCCATATCTAAAAATACATATTTTTCCACATATACGTGCCCTATCTGCTATACAACATGTGTATATGCAGGTTGCTCCACTACAGCTCGTGTACATCGGGATTTGTGCCAAAAAATACAAAAATGGATTCGGGTTCCCATGTCACGACAGGATATCTATGATCCTTGGCCTTCCACATACTGGAAATGTTCCGACTCGGCCCTTCAGTTGCATTTTGAAGACTATAAAAGCATAATTCTAAGCTATGGAAAAGAGGAGAAAGAATTCAACTTTAAGAGAAAAGTTACTCTAGAGAAATTACTTCATATTGAATTTGCATCCCTTTGTCCCTCAAGTATGAACACAGTGTTCAGCCCCCAAGCTCTTTCCCTATTGTTGAGATAACCTCATTGTCTCTTTTCTATGAGCTTGCCCTTGGTGGAGGATTGAAGTGGTGGAGGCCTAGTTGGAAGGAACTTGGTTTCTTGGTTTCAAACCATCCTGATACGGAAGTCTATAATGTTGTCACTTATGTTGATCATTTATTAATATAAATACTCCTTTCCCATCCTATTGGTATCGTGAAAATATATGATTATTATCCATGGGCATGTTTGTAATGTTTATTAATGGATTGTGTTATCTGATGTGCTAACCTCTTTTACATTATCACTATATACTTGCTCTTCTTGTTTGTTAAGAACTTGTTGCAGGTACAAAGCTTTGGGTCAAAGTGCTCAATGGTGGAACATCATCGAACGTTGGATCGAGGTAGGCCTCTTTCTTATCTTGCACATTAGTTTGTATAGCATATGTTGGAATTGAGATGATTTTTGTAGTCATACCTGTCTGTTGTGGTTTACCCTTGTCCATAGAGAGTTTTTCCCTCGTAACAGAATTGGCAACCATACTGGGGAGAGATCTTCCTTCTAAGGGTTGAAGTACTTTTTCTTCTTTCATTGCTCTTGTTCCTTTTTGTTTCTTGTTGTATCACTGCTTGACAGATTTTGTTCACTCTGGGTCTGAGTTTTCATCCTTTTACCCTTGCTTGGCCTTGTTTTCAAGCTTGTATGTGCCCTACTGCTTTGACAGTCACGTATACATGTGTGTTGTCTTACAGCAAGCTGCATATATACGCATTGTTTCCTTGAACAGTCGTGTACACCTTATTTCCTTGCTTGGTTGCTTGGTTTGGTGATTGTTGGGTGGGATTTGATGATTGTTGAGCCTTCTTAGGTCTCTGTAGAGCCTGTTGAGATTCTCTGGGTCGACAGGAAACCTGTTTGGAGTTGAATTTTTGGGCGTAGTATTTCTCTTTGTTTTTCACTTTCGATTTTTCCTTGTACTCTGGGTTGTTTGCTTGGTTGTTTGATTGGCTTCTTGGTATTTTGCTTGAGTTATTGCTTTTATACACAATAGAATTTTATATATCAGGTTGCTTATCAGTACATGCATTTTCTTTTTTAGTATATTGAAAATACAAAAAATAGGTATTTCACATTGCTTGGCATTTTTGTCTTTTGAATCTTTATCGTTAGCTTAGTGCATTTAGTGAAAGATTGCATTTTACTTATGAATTGCAAAGTTGAAATTGAAAATTGCATTGTTTTTATACGCATATCATTCATTGAAAAAGTTAAAGATAGACTTTGCATTATATTCATATTTATTTTCTTGCAGAGTCATAACATCATGAGTTTCACTTCCATACCTTTTTGAGTAATCACGGCCAATAAAATTTACGCTTTAACTTAAAATTGATTAGTCATGATTTTATTTTTTAGGGTGCACAAACTAGTCTAGAATTTAGTGCCTTGGAATAAGATTTTGTGAGTAAACTTCTCCAAGGCAATTAAATCAACATATGTGTCTAAGACAGGGAGTTGAGAAGTCCATTGTATAATTGGTAAGATCAGGAGGCTCCGCTCACACCGGAGTTAATCACAACATCGCGCGAAGTTAGTTGAAGGGATAACCCATGGATACTCTCCTAGCGTCAGAGATATTTCTGTGGATTTATTCGTATTTGGGGGTCCTGCTAGTGCCCATAACTTCGTGAGAGGTGGTACTTTCAAGGTTTCAGTCTTTGCTACCCTACCCATACGGTGATCTAAACTTATAATTGCTCACCTGTGCATCAATTATACAATGGTTTATTAGTTTCTTGACTTAGGTATCTCATAGGTTACTTGCAAGGGTTATTCTGCTTGTACCCTGGGTCAGATAAGGGTCGGACAACACACAGCCTTTATGGAGTATTACCTCTTCGGGGGGATATGACCGACTGGCTGTTAAGCCCATGAGGGCCCCTATAACTGATTATGTTACCTCCAAACTTTAGCGGGGAGTCTCAAGCCCCTCTTGGACGAGGAATACCTTCTTTAGCGAGGGAGGCCACTCAACCACTTTATCCCATTTGCATGCATATTGGCCATTTGACTTTTTGGTATGCTCTTTGACTACTAGTTGGCCTTAGGAGTCTATTTTGGGTTTCACCATCATGGACAATGGAGTTTCTTTTTCTCCCCCATTCACTGCTACCCACCCCACGATGCCTGCTCATTTCATGGGGACGGACCCTTCCGCTTTTTACAATGGTATGAAGAACTACAACTCTCAGTCTACACCTTGGGTCTCTAGTCATTTTTCTGTTGATATTCCTTCCCCCATGCAATCCTCTCCCTGGCCCACATATATGAATCCTAGCATTGGATCCGGGGACACCATGTCTCAGATGCCTACTTCTTCGTTTGATATGAGTCGTGTCCCCATGGGAGGTTAGAACCTTCCCCCTTATGGATCCAATACTAGCTATGCTCTTTCAGAAGCCAGTGCTCATGTGGGTGCTTATTCCACCTATTACACCCCACCCATGTACCTTTCATCTGCCATGTCGGTTCCTATGAACACTTTTTCCATGACAGGTCCTCAAGTACCCCCAAGTATTTCATATGGGGAGAATCAATTTTACGATTTGAGCTACCCTCTTTATGGGACCCCTTCAAGAGGGGGCAACATATATCCTCACTCGAATAATTCTTATCCTACCTCGGTCTCTTCACATACCTCAGTGACAATGCCCGTCCAAACCTCTTCAGACCATTTTGACGTAAACCACCACTTTTCTGGGCAGGGACAGGGGGTACACCAGGATCCTTTATGGCCTGCAATATTTAAGAACCAATCTTTCCCTGGACCTTGGAATGAAATGCTGCAATATATCACTAGCCCAGTCACTGTCAGTCACACTGGTGCTCCATCACCAACCTCTGCCAGTCATGTCAGAGATGGGTCGACATATTCTACAAATTATGTCGACAGCTCGCACCCAACCTTTGCCAATTATGTTGGGGGCACCATCCTTTTCATTCTGAATCTTATTCGCATCACGTATCCAACCTCTATTCATCATATAGGAGAAGACTCTTTTACCCCTTCCAGTCACGTCGAGAGTGTGTCACCAGCCGTTGTGGACGACGCTGCGAGCATTGAGAAGCCTAGACGTCTCAGACGTAAGCCTAAATTCATTTGCAGGACTTGTGAAGGAATCCACCTTACTCATTTGTGTCTGGCTACTGTCGAGATATTATAAGTGTGGGGCTCACCCAAGAGCCCTTCGAATTCTGAGACATCCCTGGTTTCTTCTCACACCATCTCTCCTTTGATCGTCTCAGTGGTTTCACCACCGCGACACCCTCCCAACCTCACCCCCTTTGTCGAGGGTGAAGCGTCTCTTGTCCCTGTTACTATGCATCCTCTTCAACCTGTGATTGAGTAGGTGGCCACACCAATGCAATCTCTGGTCAATCCTACTCTACTTAAAGAGAGTGACATGCCTTTCAGTTGTGTCATCAACATTCCAAGCCCTTCCCCTTCTTAGCGAGAGAGATTTATGCTTCCACCAACTACTCTCCCTCCAAGTCATGAGGAGGTGCCCTTCGATTGGGATGACCTGATGGGACATCCCATTCCCCCACCTATGTCTTTTCCAGTAAGAGACATTATTCAAACCATCATGGAGACTGTATAATCTGTTAGCACTTTCTCCTCCTCGACTTGGAGAGCTTTGGTTTTTCCCAATCTTTTGTCAGCTATCCATAAGATACTGACTTTCCGCAGAAGACCGAGATGGGATCCTTGGCCTCCCCCTTTACATGTTGATTAGAACAGCAAAACGAGTCTTAGTTAAACTCTTTTCTGACTCGTCTAGAAAACCAAAAAGATTGACGAGTGATTTGTCCCTTTCACACTCGTTAAATTGGATTTGAAAGGTCATGAGTCTTAGTTAAGCTCTTTTCTGACTCGTTACCAAAAATAGAAAATATTTCCGAGTGAACTTGTCTTTTTCACAGTCGTAAATTGGATTTGAAAAGACGTCTATTTGGCACAAGTTTACCCCTTTTCACACCAAATATACTAATATACATAAAAAAGGACATTTTTTGGCGTTAAGTTGTGATTGCATATCATGCCCTCGCTTGCAGTATTGAGCCTTTAGTCGGTTCTCACTTTGCATTATAAACCATTGCCTAAGCAGTCTTTACATCCTCAACCAAGCAAAGCCTTGTTTATATCCTTCACAATTTGACACCCTATACCCTGGAGGAAACATCACCTTGAGTGTCCATCTCCCGCATGCATTTCCTTGCATTGAGCATAGGTATGTGCCACTGTTGGAACTAGTTTTTCTTACTTGAGACACTTGTTTCCTCCTCTGTATCATAGCATTCATTTGTTATGAAAAAACAAAAAAATATGGGTGGGAAGGGAGTACTATTTTATATTTGGCAGCAGTCGTGTCGCCTTTGAACAGAGCACAAAGTTATTGAGTCCTCACGTCATCATAATTTTGGGTTTAGCATGGCCTTAGGAAGTTGATCTCATTACAGAGTTTTCTCTACCGACTGGTTACTCTTCCAGTCCCCATAGAGAACATTATTGATGCCTCCTGCATATGATAGTTATATCATTGGGTCCATGCTATCGGAGTCTACCATATGTCTCATGCTCTTGTTCAAAGGAATCCTATCAACCTGTGTCGGCCACTCCTCATAAATATTGACTTTGCATGTCGAACATACCCTTAGTTTGTCTCAGAATCACATGATACTATGGTCTTATCATGCACCCTGGCCCTACTTTCATCATTGGTAGGTCACCTTGAACCCAACAATCGACATTTCATCATTGGTCGTTGACTGGGTGGTTTCCCTTGTGTTCGACGGCAAGACATCTATTCACACTTTGGGATTCATGCAGTGTCTTGGATTCCATTAGCCTTATTAGTGGTTTCCTCACCTTTGTCGGTGATTTTCATCATTGGCTTCTATTCAGAGGGTCTTTTCCGTATACCGCTTGCATTTGGTACACACGAAAGATGCACAGGGTTGTTGGTTCGTGAACATGTTCTTTGTCTGATCTCCACCAAATCATGAAGCTCCTGCTTTTTTCCTCGTGTTAACTGATGAGAGATTCCTTAATGCCCTCTTTTCAGTGGGTCTCTTTCCATCGACTTCAGCTCATTTATTCTGGATATATGACCTATATTTTTATGAGTACCTTGAAGCTTGCAGTCATTAGTGGCATGCTCTCTTGCCATTGACAGGTGGGAATACATTAATGTCTCTTGATCAATGGATTCCTCAAGTGTTCGACACCGACTCCTTTATTCACACTTGTAGGAATGTACTCGGTGCCTTGATACCTACTTTCATTATTGGTAGGTTGTCTTGCATTTCTTAACGGTATACCTCAATGACCGGTAATCAAGCGATGTCTCATTGTGTTCGACCTCAACTCCTTTATTCACATGATGTATAGTTTAGAAGACTTGAATACGTCTCTATGTGGCCATAGATTTCCTGAGATGTTGCTTCCTTTTCATTGGACCAGTACCTATATGACTTCAGTGATCATGGGAGATCAAGATTATACTCTATGGTATACATATATCTTCAAATTGGTTTTGAGACTGGTTTCACTGGGCCTCGTTCGTGACTATGAGAGATTTTGGCATGTAACCACATTTGTATTTGCCTATTCATGGCCATGAACACTTATTTGGTATATTCTCCACACGGATCTGCATTGTATTCTTGGTAGCCATGTATGCAAAGTCAGTATAGAATGTAATGATCAATCGAGTTCGTTTAGTTGGTTCTCTACCACTCCACTCTTGGGTTATTTATAATGTATTTCGGCCATCGTAGATACTCCTCTGATCTCACACATTAGGGGGCATCTATTATAGCATGATTTTCCTCACCATTGATATCTTGCACAGAGGGCCTTTTTCCATTTCCCTATGCAGACTTGTCATCCCCTTTTTATGAATCCAGAGCTAAAAATACATATTTTTCCACATATATGTGCCTTATCTGCTATACATTATGTGTATACACAGGCTGCTCCACTACAGCCTACGTACATCTAGATTTGTGCCAGAAAATACAAAAATGGAGTCGGGTTCCCATGTCACGATAGGAGATCTCTGATCCTTGGCCTTCCACATACTGGAAACATTCTGACTCAGCCCTTCAGTTGCATTTTGAAGACCATAAAAGCATAATTCTGAGCTATAGAAAAGAGGAGAAAGCATTCAACTTTAAGAGAAAAGTTACTATGGATAAATTACTTCATATTGAGTCTACATCCCTTTGTCCCTCAAGTCTGAACACAGTGTTCATCCCCCAATATATTTCCCTATTGTTGAGAGAACCTCATTGTCTCTTTTCTATGAGCTTGCCTTTGGTGGAGGATTGAAGTGGTGGAGGCCCAGTTGGAAGGAAATTGGTTTCTTGGTTTTGAACCATGCCGACATGGAAGTCTGTAATGTTGTCACTTCTGTTGATCATTTATTAATAGAAATACTCATTTCTCGTCCTATTGGTATCATGCAAATATATGATTATTATCCATGGGCATGTTTGTAATGTTTATTAATGGAGTATGCTATCTGATGTGCTAACCCCTTTTACATTATCACTATATACATGCTCATCTTGTTTGTTAAGAACTTGTTGCAGGTACAAAGCTTTGGGTCAAAGTGCTCCATGGTGGAACATCATCGAACATTGGATTGAGGTAGGCCTCTTTCTTATCTTGCACATTAGTTTGTATAGCATATGTTGGAATTGAGTCGATTTATGTAGTCATACCTATCTGTTGTGGTTTACCCTTGGCCATAGAGAGTTTTTCCCTCGTAACATTACCTGAGTGGAAAACAAGCATATCGGTAATCCAATGGTGAGACCTGGAAGGCTCAAAGTAGCGATGTGAGGAGAACCAATGTTTCCATAAGAAGGAAAAACAAAAGGTTCCCCTGGAAAAGGGGTTCCTTCATTTTTCATTCTAGGAACTGGCACCATTAAATAAAAATCCAACCTAGATTATTCTAGGGAAAACAAACAACACACACTAAAAATCTAGTAATCAAACAATCAAACAAAACCTTCTTACGATGAACGCACTAGTTGGTGATGAAATCCAACGTCGCGGGAAAAATGTAACAAGGGGATGAGATAGAGTGAGTGGAAAATTTACATTGACGACCTGATTAATGGACTTACACCCTGGTGCAAGCTCCCACACATAATCATGGGTATACCCCCCAAGGAACCTAAATGAGTTTGGCCAACATTGATTCCAAGCACCATGAAGACTTTCCCCTCCACAGTCACCTCGTGTAAAGACCCTAAATAGATAGGCCACTAAGGTTACCAATTACAACAATGATGCCTGGGGAAATAGTTGACAGTTCGATCCATGTGCAAAGGCAGGGTATCTAATCCCGAAATCAACTCGAGAAGGTCCCCACAGGATTTTCTTCTCAAGTGACCCCCAATAATACACGCAATCTCTACACCAAGACCAACAAAGCAGGGTGAGTAACTCTGCCAGTCCTAATGTGACCTCGTGATTTACCCTTGTGTGAGAATGGCTTCCCATGACAAAATGTAGCAATTGGATTTGAACTCTCCCTATCACAAGAAACTATGTTTGTTTGCAACTTTGGAAAGTTATCTTTCACACCTATTTCAAATCCCTACAACTAATCTAATGTAGGTTTGCTACCAGAAAATATAAAAATGTCTAATCAATTTTTATAAGCGCTTTATTTTAAGGTTGTTGTTAATCAAGAGAAAAATGGTGTGGACTAAATGATGTTTTGACCGACTCTAAACAATGCAAAGAAATGAGAATGAAAATATTTCACTTTGATGAAAGCTATATTACGAGAAGGAGAAAACGTTTATCATTCCCAGATGCACAATGTCCCAAAATTTTATTAAACTCGTCAATATCAAGAACTTCAAGAAATGAACCAAAGAGACTGTACACCAATACACGATTCTTGCCCCCCCCCCCCATCAGACCATGAGGGGGAATTTGTTTTTAATATTTCAAGACAAAAAATGCCAAAAACCATGCAATTTCACTACTTCCAATCTAATGCAAAGCAAGAAATTAAAATTTTTGTTTCAAATATAGCTAAAAGAAATAGAAAATCACTTCAAAACAAAAACAACCCAAACAAAATTTATCTTTTAACCCAAGTTATTCAAAAAAAAAAAAAGTGTTCTTTTCACTAAACAATTCTAAAGAAAAACAAAGCTTTGTAACTGAAAGACACTCAAAGCAAGAGATAAAATATTTCAAAATAAAACAAGCTAAAACAAAGCAAAGGTGTCTAAAAGTAGATTGAAATATTTTCAAGCAGACTGTAAACAGACCATAATCAAACCCAAAAATTCACCCCAAAACCATATCTAAGATCTGGGCAAGAAAAAACACTAAAAGATAAAAAAAAAAATCCAAATCGTCGCAGGCTGTAGGATTAACACAGTGTGACGATCCTAGATCATCACAGGGAACAGAATGCCACAGAGAGATGACGTCACACTATCTCTGGAAGAAAGAGTGCGATGATCCTAGATCGTCGCCCTGCCCCTCAAAGCAGGGTGTGACGATCAAATGAAAAAATTGGAAAAAAATAAAATTAAGAAGGTTTTTCCAGTGAATTTAAACATTCAAAGAGTCATGTTGGATCTCCCAGTGAATCATAAATTAGAACCCAAGCAATCAAAGCGAGAAAGAAAGAAAAACTAGGAAAACAATATGTTCCCCAGTACGGTCGCCAATTTTGTTATGGGACTTATCGATAAATGCAGACATAAAGAGATCTCCCTAGATCCACCTATATCTAGAACAAAACAAAACAAAACATGACTCTTTCCCTAAGCTCTAATCATTGAGTTTATTATCTAACAAGAGATGTGAAACATTTCATTTAAATATCGCTTCCTCTTGTCATTGTCATCCTAGCTCCACTCCAGTGCTCCTGTGATGTTGAATCTGCAAGGGAACACAAGCCAACCAAAGTGAAAGCAATATAATATACTCAACGATGAATTATGTATGTGATCAAGGAATCATACAATAAAACAAAGAAAGTTTTATGGGAAAGAAACATATCACTGTATCATATTAAAATGAAAGTGGAGATTACAACCAAAGCCTTGATGTTGCAAGGTCCCCTTCTGATGACCCTTAGCTCCAACACACACACTTTCTCCAATCCTTGAATAAACACAATGACTTGATAAACTGAAATGATGCTCTCAAGTATGAACTGAAGTAGAATTCCTCATCTAATTCTTATCCTATTCAATAATAATCTTGCTTGAATCAACCTTCATTAACCTTAGCCTTTTCCATGAGAAATCCCTCTTTATATAGGGGAAAGAGAGATGGTTGAAGAGATTAGGATGATCCCACCAAATCATAGAAGTGAGTAGCATCCCAACAATACGGATGCCACCTCATCTTCTAGAAGATCTCCTTCTAGAACTTTCGTGAAGTTCGACCTTTTCTTAGCCTCTTGACATTGTCGCACCCTAGTTGTAGGGCATCTTGCGGAGACATCGCAAACCATATTTAGGGTAGAGGATGATGACCAGGCATCACCGCATCCTACTTATGGTGCAGCCTGCAACGACGCTCCTTAATAAGGTTTTTGATAAGAGAAAGTCAGGCACCTTTTTCATGAAGATAGGCTCTTTTGGGAACATGAACACACGTTTGTCAATGGATCATCAAGATGACCAAAATAATGTGTAACACCCATGCTTACATGTAGACCTATGATCTCTTCCTCATGGCTGTAAGATCCTTGAGCATCTTCCATAACTCTATTCCTCATACAAGAACTAAAGTTTCTTTTTATACCTCTAATTCTACAATAAATGTGCATGTAGTAATTACTGTTAGAAATATGCATAGCATAAAGCATTTCATCCTATAGAATACAGGTTATTTCTTCATCAATTTATGAAATACACATTGCACCAATTCAAAATTTGATTTTCTTGATGAATTCCTTCCCAAAACAACTTCCCAATGACTGTACTCATGCCTCAATCTGAATTCTGAGTGAAAAGTTACAACAACTACATGCTGCAATTCCACTCTTTTTACTGCTACATAAATCTATTTATTAATTTCTAAGAAATTTAATTGCCCAAATCAAAATTCTAGGTTGACATATGTCTTCTACTCCTCAAAACCTTTCCAATGACTATTTGTTTGCTCAAATATGAGCTCTGAGATGAACGTTATGGTCCGAAGAAGTTTAGGTTTGTTTTACTCAATTTACTCATGTATGCTACATGTATCTTATTTCTCTTCCTGCACATTTTCAGGTACCCATAACCAAAACATGACTCCACTGCTAGCTTATATGGGTCATAATCGTTCCATCGACTACTCCTATGCTCCAAATGGACTTATTAGCATAGAATTATGCCCTATGGAAGTAATACTAGTGCCAAAATTTTACCCTCACTATTTTGGTTGTAACTTTCTCATACTAGCTCCATTTTACGAACCGTTTAGCTCGGTGGATAGCTCTTTTTGAGTTCTTTTATTTGAGATACAGAGACAAAGTGTACCATGTAACACTTTGTTATCCTAGTTTTTTACTTGTTAAAAATGTCGTTTAGGGCCTCAAAAATGCCCCACAAGTTAATGACCTTCAAAAATATGAAAATTTCGGATAATTTCACGCAAAAATTCACTATTTTACTACTGTAACAATTCTTTGAATGTCAATCACTGATCACAAATCATGATACACAACAACTATTGATCTGACCTTGTCGGCCATTAGGGATTAGTATCATCCCTTGGATGCACAAAATGTTTTCCCAAAGCTACCGATCTGATCGTTGGTCATCAATCCATTTCCCCAACACTTGATTTTCAGACAAATATTAAATCGGTCATTGACGATATTTGTTGGTGAATGAAAAATCTCCACTGAATCTATTGATTCTCGACCACCGGCCCATCGTTTATCGACAATCCTCGATGACTATCGAATGCTTTCCCAAATTGGTCGATTTGACCATCAACCATCAACCACTTTTATTGGTTGACGTGAAAACTGTTGATGTGGCATGACATGTCATCCTGAGGTTTCAACTTTGGTTATGTGGAATGACACGTGTATGCTGAATTCATCATCCTCTTTCCCCCAACGAGCATCAACAACTTTTGTTGCTTGTTTGGGACACGTCACCAAATGGGTCGACGCTTGACCACCAACCCATCAACGAATTCCGTCAGCGATTGAAAACACTTTGGTAGATTTGTCCAACCCCCAACTGTCAGCCATAGAAATTCATATATATCTTATGTTCAAACCAAAATATTCACCATTTCAGACAATCTGTCCATTGACCATCGATGATTTCTCTTGGTGAACTTTAACACTTTAAAAAAAAATTGGACTTTTCTCTGATTGATCTGGACCATCGATTTGATCCCTTTCACAACCCTTGATTTAATCCTGTTCATTGATCCCATCAACCTTTCAAATGGATAAATCTTGATAAATTTTTAAATTTATCACAGTGAATCTCGTCCATTAATCACGAGATCAAACATGATCTAAGTGGTCAATTTCATCAATCTTCCCATAACTCTATAAATGGCCATTAAAATTTGAATTTCGACCATTCCAGGTCAAATTTTGATTTGCAAATTCACTTCTCTACTCCATTAACCATCTCAAACTGTTCAAAGCCATTAAAACTCAGATTTCACTCACAGAATTCGGGATTTCTCTCTAAAATATTTGTTTTTCCCCCAAATCGGTCATAGACAAAAATTTGTAACAACAAATTTCACCAATTCACTCTAGTTTGTTCCCATACAATCTTGATGTTTGAACCAAAGCTCTGATACCATAATGTAACATCCCCAAGCCCATCTGAGAGACATTACAGCGTAGAATATACATAACAATTAAATTTATGCTAACTAATTTAATTCATTTACAATTAACTCATTTCTTGTAGCTTTTAGCTACAGTCTATAACCAAAAAATAGAAGAATATACATCCTACTAATAATCAACATGAAATGCAGCTAAACAACTCATTATAACAACATATAAATCAATTCCAGATACAAAGAGTTCATGCACAACAATTAAACACATAATTTAACACATCATCAATATGAAACACTTATCTTCTCACAAAAGTTGTGCAACCAACTGCTTGGGACAGACATTCCACCCAACCAGAGACTGTTTGTTCCAAATATCAACACTCAATCACCCTTAATATGAGGCTAGCAATCCACAAAAGAGGGTGGTCTCTCACAATCCACTCACAACTCATAAAACTCTCAACCCAACTGATATTTTCCTACATCTATCCTGATTTTCCACCATCTCTCTTCCTCTTGACCTGTCCAACCCAAGGAATGTACCCCTTCTCTTATCTCAATCCCCCATGCATCCCATTCATTTATCAGGGCCTCTTTGGCACAAGTAGCTAGGAATCTCTCAGCTGGGAACTCAAGGGAAATTGTTGCTAGGAAGACTATCAACAAACCAACAACAACACTTGTTGTTTAAGTGCAACTCACACAGGATTTCAGTCTTCAAGATTCACAACCTGGTTCTTCATTTTTCCAGATCCAATTCAGTCCAATTACGCTCCATCATGCTCTATAATTTTCCCTCCATGGCTTCATCAACTTCAAGCTATGTTTCTTGTTATCTCCTTGTTTCCCATGCACACATTTTGACTAACTAAAAATTGTTGTCCCAACCCATACAAATTTCCTCTCTGTGTCTTGTATTTCTTGACTCACACTCTTCCCCAAGCTAATTGTACTCAATCCCCATGTTCCCAATAACTTTGGGATGTGACCACTCACACCCACCCTCTTACATGTATTCAAGGATTGGCTTTGGGAATACTCAATCAAAAATGGGAAGGTTCATATACAATTAGAAAATTTAGGAAAATGGGTTAAATTGATATATATAGGCATTTCCCCCTTGGAAACCTACTTTTCCATTATCCTAGAAACTCCCCCCACCTGTGGATTAATTCAACCCCCAACTCTTTTCCATGTCCCCTTAGCAGCTAGCATCACATTTTATCAATAAAAAAAGGAAATAAAATTCACATATTATATTGCTTTGGTCGTAGCCACACATTATATCTACATAAGAATTAATTAAACTAGGGATTTTACATTCCCATTCCCCTACAATTGTCTGTCATCCTTGCTGCACTCTATGTTGATATACATATATGCAAATTTACATCAAAATACTTAAAAATAAAAATTTTGCAATTTGACAACTTCAGCGACAGGTCTAACCATAATTTCATGTTCCTTTCAACTCGCCAACCCAAGGAATGGACCATTTTTTTATTAGGGATAACCCAAGGGATGCACCATCCATTTATCAAGGTTCGCAACGCAATTGACTAGGACTTAGAGATATTGTTCCATAATTTTAGTTTCTCAAAATGGAGTCTTGCATTATGTTTTCTTCAAAACTGTCAAAAATTTGCGGGTATTATGCCGACACATTTTCTTCATGCTCCCATGTAGCATCTTCAGGACTGTAGTAGGTCCATTGAACCTTTACCATCCCTATGGATTTTTTCCTGAGTACTTTAGTTTCCAATCCAAGATGCATATTGGTTCCACCCTAAAATCCCCTTGGTGCTCCACCTGGATCACATTCCAATCAATTATGTGGTTAGGATCAAGAAAATATTTCCTTAACAATGACACATGAAATACATTATGTACTCTCATGGATGCAGGAAAAGTTAACATGTATGCACCTAGCCCTATATTTTATAATATTTCAAAAGGCCCACAATATCTTGCTGCCAACTTTGGGCAATTTATTAATCTTATCGAACTTCTCTTTTACTTTACTTTTAAGAACACATGTTCTCCCACTTTAAAATCTATGAAAACTTTGTTCCCATCTACATAACGTTTCTTCCTATCTTGGGAAGCCTTTAAAATCTTCTTTATCTTTTCCATCTGCTCTTCCATTTCCTTTAACAATTATGGTCCAACAACTGCTATGTCTGTTAGATTATCCCAACTCATTGCTGTGTTACATTTTCTTCCATACAATGCTTCAAAGAGACTCCTTTTCAATGAGCCCTGATACCCATTGTTGTAGGCAAATTCAACTAAATGAACATAATCTTCCCATTTTGATGGTTGATCCATCACATACATTCTAAGCATGTCTGCAATTATCATGTTAATCCTTTTTCTTTTCCCATCTAACTCTAGATGATATGTGGTACTAAGATTTAAATTTGTTTCAAATCTATTGAACAAACCTTTCCAAAAATTAGAAGTAAACTTTGGGTATTTATCTATAACTATTGCTTTATGCACTCCATATAGCCTAGCAACTTCTCTCATATAAATATATACAATATTTGTTTCCTTGTATGTAGTCTTTATTGGAATAAAACGTGTTGCTTTAGTCAATTTATCGACCACCACTATGATGGAATCATGTTGCTTCATTGTTCTGGAAAGCTTAGTAATAAAATCAACCGTGACAACTTCCCACTTCCATTCTGGAATGGGAAATGGGTGTAGCAAACCTACTAGGTGTCTATGATTTGTCTTCACTTTTTGGCATTCTAGACATCTGGCTATGTAATTAGCTACTTCCTTCTTCATTCCTAGCCAAAAAAATTGGCTTCTTACTACTGCAATTGTTCTCTGATATCCTGGTTTCCCAACATATGGCACATTATGCATCTCCTTCAGCACTGCATTTTTCAGCTCACTGGAATTTGACACATACACCTTACCTTTGTACATGAGAATTCTATCTTCTTTCAACTCATAATAATTAATTTTCTATTGAAAAATACCTTGTTGTAATGCTTCTTTTATTTTCAGATAGTGTTGATCTAAATTTGTTGTTGCAACAATTTTGTCTTTCAGATATGTCATCTACATGTTGATGGTTTCAATATGCACTTAATGATTTCCCCTGTTGATTGCATCAAACACTTGATTTACCTTGCCTTTTATATGCTTAATTTTGAAGTCATATTCATTCATAAATTATAAGGTAATGCCTCCACATTTTCAAGGCATGTACAATCATTGCTAACTCCAAGTCATGTGTATCATAATTCCTCTCATTCTCTTTTAATTTTTTGGACTCATAGCATACCACATGATCCTTTCGACTGAGAACTCCACCGATTCCTTCCTTGCATGCATCAGTGCACACAACAAAATCTTTATTTGGATCTGCAATCTTCTATATTGGTGCACTTGTCAATATTCCCTTAAATTGTTGCAAACTCTCTTCACACTTGGAATTCCATTTGAACTTCACTCCCTTCTTTTGCAAAGAGGTGATTGGACTTGCAATATTTAAGAATCCTTTTATGAATCTTCGGTAATAACTGACAAGACCCCTGAATGATCTTACCTATGTCATATTCTTTGGCATTGACCATCCTCTAATGGCCTCTATCTTTTCAAGATCAACGTCTATCCCTACTGCTGATATTATATGCCCCAAGTAGTGAATATTCTTTTGATAAAATATTCACTGACTTAGCTTAGCATACAATCTATGCTCTCTTAAAAATTTCAACACCATTCTTAAATGCTTCTCATGTTCCTCTTTAGATTTAGAATAGACGAGTATATTGTCTAAGAAAAAAATTAAAAATATGTCCATGTACTCCTTGAACACTCCATTCATCAAACACATAAAGATTGTTGGGGCATTTGATAGTCCAAATGGCACTACCATGAATTCATAATTCCCATATCTTGTTCTAAATGTTGTCTTGTTGATGTCTTCTTATTTTATCCTCACTTGATGATAGCCTGATCTCAAGTCAATCTTCGAAAACATTCTCTCACCTTTCAGTTGATCAAACAAATCATCAATTATGCGAAAATGATTCTTATTTTTTATGGTAACCTTATTAAGCTTCATGAAATCAATACATATCCTTAAGGTTCCATCCTTCTTCACAAAAAGAATCGGGGATCCATAAGGTGACACACTTGGGCATATATACCCCTTCTTCAAAAGTTCTTCAAGATGCATCTGTAACTCCTTATATTCTAGTGTACCCATTTGGTATGGTGACTTACATACTAAGGAAACTATTGGAACTAAATCAATAAATAAATCATTGTCTCTCTTGGGTGGAAATCTTGGAATTTCTCTAAAAACATCTTCAAAATCCCTTAAGACTAGATGCTCTTCAATGCTTTCCACTTCGTCTTTGGATGCCTCATCCATATGGTGTGCAAACATCTGACATACCTTCTTGAATGATCTAGGAGGATCTAAGGAACGCTCATAGAAGATCCATAGATATCCAGAATGTCCATAGAGATCCTAGAGGATCCATAAATGCTCAAAATTCAATCATCTCAAATTCTCTTAAAAAAAATGGCATCAATGTGTAGATCTCATCATCAACTTTCCAATGACACAAACAGTGCCTCAAATGGAGCTCATATGCAAAATTTATAAGCGATCAAGCTTGGGCAGAAGTCAAAGGTCAAAGTCAGATGATGATGTTATCATGGCACATGATGATGTCAACATGTGACATGGCAGCACCAGAGGATGTCATGTGTCACACATATTTGGCATTTTCGGGCATACATGAGGACTAATAAAAATATGCCATGTGTCATCCATATGATGATGTGGTAGTATGAGGTCGATAACCCAGTTGGTGGATGATGTGTGTAGACACATGGCAGGTAGGTGACATGTGTCACAAATGAAATGGTGACATGTGGCATGATATCAAGTGCACAGGTAGCACCATTCGTTGGTTGAAAAGTGGCAAGGACCAACCAATGAGAGGCTTCCACATGGCAACCCCCCATTGATCATTAATGGTTGATGTCATCCAAAAATTGGTTGAGCTCGGAGGGAATCGAACCGAAGAATCTCACATTACAACCCAACAACTTACTAATGATCCATCACTTATCATTTAGCATACATATGGTTGTGGATTTATATGAAGTGGTTGTTTGCTAATGGTCGGAGGAAAAAGGGTTGAGGGCTTAGCCCTTGACCCTCAATTCTATTAATGCAGTGAAACCTGCTCCTATATTCATGCAGGGACCAATGACATACCACTTGAAACGGATATCCATAAGTCATATTTTTATAACAATATAAATCCATTTAACATGTGTGCTCCAACTTAAATGCTTTTCCACGAAAATGGTAAGTGGTTTTAAACCATGTTTATTATATCGTATGTTATTAAAACAACATAACTATATAATAATTGATTTTTTTATATAATTTAATTACAATTATAACCATAAGATTCCATTAAGGGGCTATAAAAAGACCCATTTCCTCCATGTAAGGGGAAGGGAATTCTAAGAGAAGAATTCGAGGAGAGAATTCTAGAGAGAAATAGTGCTATGAGAACATAAAGAGAGTTGGAGTTCAACTTATACTTTTGGAAGAAATTTAGCATATTTGCACACCATTCTATGTAAGAGAGATTTTATCCTTGTTTAGTGTGTTGAAGGAGTTCTTGGGCACCGAAGAGGAAACATAGGCTTATATATATAGTCAATTTTCTCATTTTTCCGCAAGGAATTCAATGGTGGAGTCTATTTGAGCATACGAGCTATGAATTTGAAGAATGTCTTATAAATGTGTAAGAATGTCTTCTTTTAATTGGAATATGTAATTTATTTCATATGCCTTCTTCAATCCATTTCGAATTATGTACATCATCATTCTGCAAGCCACCTCAATAGATCCTTAAAAAAATCAATATTGAAGCCAGTTAGATATTGCATGTAAATAATTAAGGAATAAGTAATATCTAAAAATTATTTTCAGATCAATTTGTATCAGAGCTAGTTTTTAACATGTGTTTTCAAGGTTGGTGTGACAAGGTTTTTAAGGTTGCTTGGTGAATATTTTTGGAAGGTTCTTATTCAGAAGACAAGACGAGAAAAACTCTCATGAAATTGAGACTACAAAAGGACCTGAATCGCCAGATTCAACAAGAGAATTATGAGTTAAGGATGCATAATCAAACTCTTGAGATGGAGAAACATGAACGTCAAGACAAAGATCAAATGTTGCCTCAACTCCATCAAGTAGAACATGAGAAGTCACCTTCTAGTAAAATTATCCATTATGTGGTACTTGCAGAAGAAGAATCCCCCAAGAAAGAGACAGAAATAATTCCTACATATAGGTCAGTCCTCAGGACAGAAGAAAAATGGTAAAAAGGATCATATTATCCAAGAAGAAATAAGTTATGTTTCTTTTATTGTCGTAAAAGTGGACATAAGATCAATAATTGTTGGAATGTTTACCCACATTTAAAGAAGATCCAAAGGGATAAGAATATAGTGGCAACAACAGTCTTTAGTGAAGAATATTTTCTAATGGATGGCATTGGAAAATTAATCTATGAATAAATTGAAGTTTGGTTCGTGGACAGTGGCTCATCTCGCCACATGATCGGGTTGAGATTAGTGTTCATTACCTTCACAAAAGTCAACTCAAAGGATAACTATGTGGGATCTAGTTTTAACACCAGACGAGTCATAAGAGAATATGGATATGTTAGAATCCAACTTGAATAGGGAGGATTCATGGGAATAGAGAACATGCTAAATTTTCCAAACCTACCAGTAAAACTACTCATAGTCTCAACTTTTGAATTGATGACTATGCATTCACATTTCAAAATGGCTAGGTACTGGCATATCTAAAAGAAGATACTTTAGATGTAGTAGTGGTACTTGGTACTCGTTATGAGAAGTTGTATAGGTTACTGGGTAGACCTATCATTAGCTTTGGTGGTTTCTTGGATTATTCTACATCAGACTCTACGCCAGATTCATTTCCAGATTCAACATCAATGTCAGAGGCATTGTTAGAGACAGGGAGCTGTGAAACTCCTTCCAGTGTAATGGGAAGGATAATTCCATGAAGAAATAAAACCATCTATCAATTATTGTAAATATGAATATTTGTAAATCAGTAAATCAATGCATATATGTAAATATTTTGTAAATTCTATTTAAGGCTTGTGAGCCACTCATTGTAAATTATAAGAGTGAGAGGGGATTTGTAAAATTTCTATATGGCCACCTTGTATGAGTAAGAGGAATTTTGTAAGAGAGTCTATAGATTACCACCGTATATTGTTGTAGAGTGAGAGGAATCTTGAAGGGATTTCTAAGCCTTTTTCAACAACAGTGAAGACAATTGTATTGTCTCGTCGTTAACTTAACACTACATATGGATCGAATTGTTTGGTCAACATTCTTGATTTTGAAGAACTATAAGTGAACGAACAGAAGGATAGAGGCATTTGGAACATGTAGATCAAGATCTCAACATCAGTAATTGTCAGCAAGACTACATATGGATCGAATTGTCTGGTCAACATTCTTGATTATGAAGAACTATAAGTGAAGGAAAAGAAGGATGTAGGCAGTTGGAACATGTAGATCAAGAGCTCAACATCAGTAATTTTTATCAAGACTACATATGGATAGAATTGTCTAGTCAACATTCTTGATTCTAAAAAATTGTAAGTAAAGGAATACATGAATGTAGACAATTGGAACATGTAGATCAAGAGTAGGAAGAGAATCGAAGTAATGCAAAACTTATTAGAGTGATAAGAGGTATATAATTAAAGATATATACCCATTCTATGTCATGTTTGTGGATGTATACCTTGAACAGAAACAATCAAGGCAGGTACAAATGATAACAGTACAAGAAAAATTATTCTTCAAGTTAAGAGTGACAATGGAAAAAGCATTCACTCAGGGACTTCTATAGATACATCAATAATACAAGAACAATGAGTCCAAATGGGCAAGGCATATATCAGCATTCGATTTGGTTTCATATTGGATGAGATAGAATATCTTCAACAAATGAGATGGGAGTGGATGTTGAAATACATTATTCATATATTATAGAGATTCAATGAATATAGGATTTTATTATGCAGGAATCTATAAGCCAGAACCAGAGCTACATATATTAGCTATAGTGCTAGAGGCCAGATTCATAGCTATGTTCCAGAGAAGCAAATAAAGGTACACTGATCCGATATCCAATATCTAAGGTCAATCCAAAATGAGAAAATGAGTACAGAATGTTCAACAAGATGGAAGAGTGAAGAAGCTTCATCACTAAGTTACTTATTAGAGAATTTTAGTAAGATGGAAGAATGAGTTGGAGTAATCATCAATAAGTTGTTAAATATTAATACTTTTGGAAGTCCAAAAATTCTTCAGTGGGAAGGTATGATTTAGGAGGATCTAAGGAACGCTCACAGAAGATCTAGAGAGATCCAAAACGTCCACAGAGAACCTACGAGATCCATGAATGCTCAAAATTAAAGTATCTCAAATTCTCTCAAAAATGGAATCAATGCATAGAGATCGTCATCAACTTTCCAACAACGCAAATGGTGCCTCAAACAAAGCTCATATGCAAAAGTTATAAGAAGTCAAATTTCAGGTCAAAATTGGGAAGAAGTCAAAGGTCAAAGTCAGATGATGATGTCATCATGGTACATAATGAAGTCAACATGTGACATGGAAGCACCAGAGGCTTCCATGTGTCACACGGATTTGGCATTTTCAGGCATACATGTGGACTAATAAAAAAAATTCCACGTGTCATCTGTGCGATGACGTGGAAGTGTGATGTCGATAGTCCAGTTAGGGGATGACGTGTGCAGACACGTGGTAGGTGACAGAGGTGACATGTGTCACCATTGAAAGGGTGACATATGGCATGATCCCAAGCACACAGGTAGCACCATTCGTTGGTTGACAAGTGGCAATGATCATACAATGAGAGGCTGCCACGTGGAAGCCTCCCATTGGTCATTAATGGTTGATGTCATCTAAAAATTGGTTGAGCCTGGAGGGAATAAAACTTAGGCATATCGCATAAAAACCCAACAACTTACCAATGTGACATCACTTATCAATTCACATACATATGGTTGTGGATTTATATGAAGTGGTTGTTTGTTAATGGTCAGTGGAAAAAGGGTCGATGGCTTAGCCCTCGAGCCTCATTTCTATTCATGCAATGAAACCTGCTCCTATATTTGCACGGGGATCAACGACATGCCACTTTCAACAAATATTCATAAGTTATATTGTTATAAAAATATAACTCCATTTAACATGTGCGCTCCAACTTCAATGCTTTGCCACAAAAATGGTTAAGTTGTTTTAAACCATGTTTATTATATAGTATGTTGTTAAAACAACATAACTATATAATAATTGATTTCGTTATGTAATTTAATTACAATTGTAACCATAAGATGCCATTAAGGGGATATAAAAATACCCCTTTCCTCCATGTAAGGGGATGAGAATTCTAAGAGGGAATTCTATGACAAGAATTCGAGGAGAGAATTCTAGAGAGAGCTAGTGCTATGAGAACATAAGAAGAGTTGGAGTTCAACTTATCCTTTTGGGATAAATTTAGCATATTCGTATGCCATTCTATGTAAGAGACATTTGAGCCTTGTTTAGTGTGTTGAAGGAGTTCTTGGGCACTGAAGAGGAAACATAGGCTTATATATAGTCAAATTTCTCTTTTTTCCGCAAGGAATTCAATGATGGAGTCTATTTGATCATCTGAGCTATGAATTTGAAGAATGTCTTGTAAATGTGTAAGAATGTCTTATTTTAATTGGAATATGTAATTTATTTTATATGCCTTTTTCAATCCATTTCGAATTATGTACATCATCATTCTACAAGCCACCTTAATAGATCCTTAAAACAATCAATACTGAAGCCAGTTAGATATTGCATGTAAATAATTAAGGAATAAGTAATATCTAAAAAAGATTTTCAAATCATTGAAGCTCTTCTTCAAATGCATAGTTGAAATATCTCTAAAAGATACATCTCTTGGAATGCCTTGAATCTTTCCTTGCTTCCCTTCCTCATCAAGACATGTGATTGTCTTGTTGTAATAGTCTAGGACAACATGATGTTTTTACAACCAATCCATTCCAATTAGACGTATGATGTTTACATCTACCTTCATGTTAAGTCCATTCATGTCTATCGGGAAATCTTTAACCAACTCATTGATATTTCTCTTAGCCCCTATGGCTAACTGAACTAACCAAGATTTCTTATCCTTACTTCTTTTCAAGTGAAATCGTTTAACAATGTTAGCATTTATGTAACTATGGCTAGCTCTAGAATCTATTAAAATTCTTATGGGATGGTTGTAAATCTTACCTTCCACTTCAATCATGGGGGATTGATATTCAACTTGCTTGTTGTCCAAGGTTGCATAAATGCTTGGCATGCTTCCTCCCATCTCTTCCACTATTTCATCCCCCTAAATGTTGTGGACAGTCCCTATTATTTCTCCTTTGTGAGAGCAGTCCCTATATAAGTGATTTCCCTCACATCTCCAACATTGAACAGGTTGTTGTCTTGGCCTTTTTCCAAATTAATTTTCATTCTTTTGCTCATTTTGGGCTTCTTGACCTTGCTGATTTTCTTAGGGGTTATTTCTTAGAAAGGGTGGCTTAAAACCTTTCTTCCTTTTATCCTTTTCCCCTTTCATCTTGTCATTTCAATATTTTTGGAACACTAGCCTTTCTTTGCTTTGCTCATAAAGGTGTATTTCTCTCCTTATGGTTTCCTCCAAAGTCTTTGGATTATCATATTGTATCTTCTCACTATATAAGGAGGGTAACCTACTTATAAACCTTTGGTTTTAACCTTCTCATCCTTGATGAAGTCAACATACTTCAACAATTCAAAGAACTGCTTCTCATATTCCTCCATTGTCATGGTTTCCAACTTGAGTGCAAAGAACTCTTTTATCTTTCTCTCATAGTAATTCTTGGACAAATATTTATCTTGGAAATATCCTTTGAAATGCCTCCATGAGATCCTCTTCTCATCAAGGTTCTTGTCTTGCTTAAGTTGATCCCACCACATGGTTTCTTTTCCTTGCAAGTGGTAGGTGGAAATTCTAGCTTCTACCTGAGATGGGTAATCATGCAGCTGGAAAAACTTCTTCATTTATAGCAACCAAGCCTCTGCCTCTTCTCCTTTCCTTTGTTCACCATTGAAAGTAGGTGGCTTGATTTTCTTGAGTTTACCTTGCAAGATGTCTACCTCGGGCCTTCTTTTTTTCCTCTAAATGGGAGACACACTTGGGTTGCTTCTTGGTCCTGAACTTGCATGAGTTCTTCTAGTGGGATTCCTTGGAGAATGATGGTACCTTCTCATGCTTCTTGACTACCTATCATTTATGTGATCATCCCTTTTTCTATGGGATCTAGATGTCGATACTTGTCTAGCACTAACTGCTTGCTTGGTGTTGTAATCTTTATTAACTTTCTTATGAAACATATTTAAGCTTTGAATTATGTCTTCCTGAGCCTTCATGATCCTTTCATTATCATCTATGTAGCTCTGCAATTCCCTATGCAGACTTCTCATGTTGACATGCTCTTGCCTATCTCTTCTTCCATTTGACTATGTCTCGACATTCCCCATTTTGACATGTAGACCTATGATAGCTTCCTCATGGTTTTAAGATCCTTGAGCATCTTCCATAACTCTTTTTCTCATATAAGAACTATATTTTATTGATTTACCTCTAATTCTGCAAGAAATGTGCATGTGATAATTATTGTTAGAAATATGCATACCCTAAAAAAATCCATCATATAGAATACATGTTATTTCTTCATCAATTTATGAAGTACACATTGCACCAATTAAAAATTTGATTTTCTTGATGCATTCCTCCATTAAACATCTTCCTAACAATTGTACTCATGCCTCAATCTAAATTCTAAGAAAATGTTACAACAACTACATGTTGCAATTCCACTCTTTTTACTGCTACAAAAATATGTTTATTAATTTCTAAGAAATTTGATTGCCCAAGTGAAAATTATGGGTGGACAGATGTCTTCTACTCCTCAATACCTTTACAACAACTATTTGTTTTCTGAAATCCAAGCTCCGAGCTGAAATTTATGGTCCGGAGAAGTTTATGTTGTTTTACTCAATTTACTCATGTATGCTACAGTTGTCTTATTTCTCTTCCTACACATTTTCAGGTACCCATAACCAAAATATGACTCCACCGATAGCTTCTATGGGTTATAATATTTCCATCGACTACTCCTGTTCTCCAAATGGACTTATGAGCATAGAGTTATGCCCTCTGTAAGTAATATTGGTGCCAAACTTTTACCCTCATTGTTTTGGATGTAACTTTCTCATACTAGCTCCGTTTTGTGAACTGTTTAGCTCGTTGGATAGATCTCTTCGAGTTATTTTATTTGAGATGTATAGAAAAAGTGTATCTTGCTACACTCTATTCTCATGGATTTTGACTTGCCAAAAATGTCATTCCGGGCCTCAAAAATGCCCTGCAAGTTAGTGACCTTCAAAAATATGAAAATTTCTTATAATTTCACGAAAAAAAATCATTGTTTTACTATTGTAAAAATTCTTTAAATATCAATTGTTGATAGAAAATCATGATACATAGAAATCGTTGATCTGAAATTATCACCCATTGACGATTAGTATCATCCCTTGAGTGCGCAAAACGTTTTTCCAAAGCTATCGATTCGACCATCATTCGTTAGTCCATTTCCCCGACAACCGATTTTCATACAAATATTAAATCGATCGTTGGAAATATTTGTTGGAAAATGAAAAAATATCCATTGAATCTTCCAATTCCCGACCACCATCCCATCTGTGATCGACGATCCCCAATGACTGTCGAACATTTTCCCAAATTGGTCGATTTGACCATCGATCATCGACCACTTTTATTGGCTAACGTGGCATGACACATCATCAAGAGGTGTCAACTTGGGTAACGTGGCATGACATGTGGATGATGACATCATCATCCTCTTTCCCACAATGACCATTGGTAACTTTTGTTTCTTGTTTGGGATACTTCACTAAATCGACTGATGCCCGACCACCGACCCATCAATGACTTCCATCGACGATTGAGAATAGTTCGGTAAATTCGGCCAAGCCCCAATCGTTGGCCATCGATGGTCAGAGATGTCTTATGGTCGAACCAAACTCTTCACCATTTTGGTTGATCCGTCCATCGGTCGTCGACGATTTCTCTTGGTGAACTTTAACACTTAGAAAAAATTTCAAATTTTCTTTGATTGATCTGTACCGTCGATTTGATCCCTTTCACAACCCCCAATTTAATGCTAGTATTTTATCCCATCAACATTTCAAATGGATGAATCCTTATAAATTTTTAAATTTGTCACAATGAATCTCGATCGTCAATCACGAGATCAAACACAATCTCAGTCATTGATTTCACCAAACTTCCTGTAACTCTATAGGCGGCCATTAAAACTCAAATTTCGACCATTCCAAGTTGAATTTAGATCTGGAAATTCACCACTCTACTCCATTAACCATATCAAACTTTCTGAACCCATTAAAACTTGTATTTCACTCACAGAATTAGGGATTTCTCTCTAAAATATTTGTTTTTTCCCCATATCAGTCACGAATAAAATCTGTAACAATGAATTTCACCAATTCACTTTGGTTTGAGCCCATACAATCCTGATGCTTTAACCAAATCTTTGAAACCATAATGTAACATCTCCCAGCCCATTTGAGAGACATTACGGTGTGAAATATACATAACAACGAAATTTCTTCTAACTAATTTAATTCATTTGCAGTTAACTCATTTCTTGTAGCTTTCAGCGACAAATTAAAACAGATTTAGCTATTGTCTATAACCAAAAAAATAGAAGAATACACAACCTACTAATAGTCAACATGAAATGTAGCTAAACAATTCATTACAGCAACATATAAATCACTTCCAAATACACAGAGTTCATGCATATCAATTAAACACATAATTTAACACATCGGAAAAATGAAACACTTATGTTTTCACAACAATTGTGCAACCATCTTCTTGGGATGGATGTCCTACCCAACCATAGACTGATTGTTCTAAATCTCAACAGTCAGTCACCCCCAATTTGAGGCTAGCAATCCACAAAAGAGGGTGGTCTCTCACACTCCACTCACAACTCATAAAACCCTCAACCCAGCTGATATTTTCCTACAACTATCCCAATTTTCCACCAACTCTCTTCCTCTTGACTTGTCCATCCCAAGGAATGTACCCCTTAATTGATCGTAGTCCCTTGGGCATCCCTTTCATTTACCAAGGCCTCTCTGGAACATGTAGCTAGGAATATCTCAGCTGGGAACTCAAGGGAAATTGATGCTAGGAATTATCTGACCACTGTCACATTCTTTGGCGCTCGCCATCCTCTAATGGCCTCTATCTTATTAGGATCAAATTCTATCCCTATTGTTATATTATATGCACCAAGTAGTGAATCTTATTTTGATAAAATATGCACTTACTTATCTTAGCATACAATATACGCTCTCTTAAAACTTGCAACACCATTCTTAAATGATTCTCATGTTCCTCTTTTGATTTAGAATAGACAAGTATATAATCTAATAACACAATGGAAAACTTTTCCAGGTACTCCCTAAACACTCCATTCATCAAACACATAAAGATTGTTGGGGCATTTGATAGTCTGAATAGCACTACCGTGAATTCATAATGTCCATATAGTGTTCTGAATGTTGTCGTGTTGATGTCTTCTTCTTTTATCCTCACTTGATGATAGCCTGATCTCAAGTCAATCTTCGAAAATATTTTTTCACCTTTCAGCTAATCAAACAAATCATCATTCTAGGCAAAGGGCATTGACTCTTTATGGTAACCTTATTAAGCTTCCTAAAATCAATACACAACCTTAGGGTTCCATCCTTATTCTTCGCAAAAAGAACCAGGGCTCCCCAAGGTGACACACTTGGGCGTATATACCCCTTCTTCAAAATTTCTTCAGGTTGCATCTATAACTCCTTCAATTCTAGTGTGCCCATTATGTATGGTGTCTTAGACACTGGGGCGGCTCCTGGCACTTAATCAATAGAGAAATCAATGTCTCTCTAGGGTGGAAATCATGGAATTTCTCTAAAAACATCTTCAAAATCCTTCAAGAGTGGATGGTAATCAATGCTTGCGACTTTGTCTTTGGTTGCCTCCTCCATATGGGTTTCAAACATTTGAAATCCCTTCTTGAATCTCTTTTTCAACTGCATATTTGAAATCTCTCTAACAGCTACAACTCTTGGAATGCCTCGAATCTTGCCTTGCTTCCCTTCCTCATCAAGACATGTGATTGTCTTATTGTAATAGTCTAGGATAACATGATTTTTTTTCAACCAATCCATGCCAATTAGACAGTCATATGAACCCAATGGTATTATGTTTACATCTACCTTCATGTTGAGTCCATTTATGTCTATCTGGAAATCTTTAACCAACTCATTGATCTTTCTCTTATCCCCCATGGCTAACTGAACTAACCAATATTTCTTATGCTTAATTCTTTGCAAGTGAAATCTTTCAACAATGTTAGTATTTATGTTCCTATGGCTAGCTCCAGAATCAATTAAAATTTCTATGGGTTGGTTGTCAATCTTACCTTCCACTTCAATCATGGGGGATTGATATTCAACTTTCTTATTTTCCAAGGATGCATAAATCCTTGGTATGCTTCCTCCACTGTTTCAGCTCCTTGAATGTTGTGGATAGTCCTCATTCTTTCTCCTTTGTCAGGGCAGTCCCTATATAAGTGATTTCTCTCACATCCCCAACATTGAATAGGTTGTTGTCTTGGACTTTTTCCAAATGAAACTGCATTATTTTTCTCATTTAGGGTTGCTTGACCTTGTTGATTTGCTTGGGGGTTATTTCTAAAAAAGGGTGGCTTAAATACTTTCTTCCTTTGATCCTTTTTCTCTTTCATCTTGTCATTCCAAACTTTTTGGAACACTGTCCTTCCTTTGCTTTGCTCATAAAAGTGCCTTGATCTCCTTATGGTTTCCTCCAAATTCTTGGGATTATCATATTGTATCTTGCCACTATAGAAGGAGGGTAACCCATTTAGAAACCTTTTGATTTTAACCTTCTCATTCTTGATGAAGCCAACACACTTCAGCAATTCAAAGAACCGCTTCTCATATTCCTCCATTTTCATGGTTCCCAACTTGAGTTCAAATAACTATTTCATCTTTCTTTCATAGTAATGCTAGGACAAATATTTCTATTGGAAATATCCTTTGAACTACCTCCATGATATCCTCTTCTCAGCAAGTTTCTTGGCTTGCTTATAAATTTGATCCCACCATATGGTTGTCTTTCCTTGCAAGTGGCAGGTGGCAATTCTAGCTTCTACCTGGGATGGGTAATCATGCAGTTGGAAATACTGCTTCATTTCCAATATCCAGGCCTTTGCCTCTTCTCCTTTCCTGTGTTCACCATTGAAAGTAGGTGGCTTAATTTTCCTAAGTTCAGCTTGCAAGATCTCTGCCTCGGGCCTTCTTCTTTTCCTTTGAATGAGAGAGACACTTGGGTTGCTTCCTGGTCCTGAACTTGCATGAGTTCTTCTAGTGGACTTCCTTGGAGAATGATGGTGCCTACTCATGCTTCTTGACTGCTTAACATTTATGTGATCATCCCTTTTGTTGTGGGATCTAGATGATAATACTTGTCTAGCACTAGCTACTTGCTTGGTGCCAAAATATTTACTAACTTCCCAATGAAACATATTTAAGATTTGAAATATCTCTTCCTGGGCCTTCATGATCCTTTCATTATCATCTTTGTAGCTCTACACTTCCCTATGAAAACTTCTCATAGTGGCAGGATCTTGCCTATATCTTCTTCCATTTGACTCTGTCTCAACATTCCTCATTCTGAAATGCAGACCTATGATATCTTCCTCATGGATGTAAGATCCTTAAGCATCTTCCATAACTCTATTCCTCATATAAGAACTAAAGTTTCTAGTTGTACCTCTAATTCTGCAAGAAATGTGCATGTAATAATTAGTGTTGGAAATATGCATAGCATAAAACATTTCATCATATACACTATGGTTATTTATGTTGATTAATTGGGTTGGTTTCCATTGATTTCGACCCTTGAAGAAAGTTTGATAGTGAATTCTGGTAGAACAATGGTTTGGGTAATGGACCCAAGTTTGTTTGATGGATAATGGTATGAGTTTTGATATATTTGTAGCTAAGACTATTCTATATGGATAGTACATGTCATGTCATTTCCGATGGTATGTGGAATGTCACATAACTCCTCACGGTCAGAGAGCTATGGTCATGTGAAATTGGAGAACCCTCATGAGTCATCTAGAAGCACCAAAAGGTCAAAGTAGTCAAAGTGGTTGCAAAGAAGAAATTATTTAAATAACAAACTGAAGTGATGAGTATACTATAAGTCAAAGTGGATACAAAATAAATTATTTAAATAATAAATTTAATGGAGAAATTACTAAGTGGACAAGTGGTTAGAACTGGGTTATCCCTAAAATAAGGAAAGTGAGTTAATATGGTTAGAAGGTAACCCCTTAAGGAAGCTACATGAAAGTATAAATAAGAGGCAAGGATCTCTCATTTTTAATCACACTTGAGAATATTGAATATCTACAAGTGACTGAGGTAACCAAAGGATATCTAAGCCGAACTTCAGAGGAAAGTGAAGTAAAGAAGGCTGAAATTCAAGGGAGGATAAATTCTTTTGATGATGTTTTCTAAGGTATGTTATTTACAGGTCATCTCACCATTTTCGCTATAACTTTTTTTATAGAATGATTCATACCATGAAATTGGGAGGTTGTTGAGGAAACATATCCAAGTAGCTGTGATACAAATTTCATCTTGTGGGTCGTTGTATTTTTGGATTTACACTCCGTGGAAAATAGTGTTTGTGGCTAGTCCTGAAACTAGTCTGAAACAGGTGTTTCAGGTAGAAATGTCATAAATTCTTCATAACATATCCAACTTCAGTAATTGGTTAGAGTACAGTCTATAGTATTATGTGTACAATTTTCATATCCATACAACAAATATTCCATGTGGGGCACGCTCTAAAAGTTCATTCTCTAGAATAAGCCAGAATTCAATAAGGTATGCCATTTTTTCTATAACTCATTTTCTGAGAGGATCCAAGTAGTGAAACTTGGAGGAATTGCATAAATGACATTGAAGAACATTGTGTACTATTTTTAGATCTTTATTCATTACAGGTACATAGTTATGATTATTGCAAGTTAGGGTTGTTGACTAATCCAAAATTAGTCACGTGAGACTAAAGTAAAGTTTGATGAAAATGCTAGTCTCTTATTGTTAAAGTTAAGCAAGGTTTGCAGGTATGTGATCATATACACCAGGTCTATTACAAAGTGACAAATCAGATTTGGATGATGAAATTGATGAGGGCTTTTGGTTGAGGTATATGTTGGGTACATGGTTGAGAAAAGTAGTTGATGAGTTGGCACATACATGAGGTGTATAGTTGATGATGTTGGTACATATGGATGAGTCATATTTTATGTGTATTTGATGCATTATTGGTACATATTTGGTGCATGGTTGATGCACTTGTTGATGGTACAGGTTGAGGTACATGTTGGTGCATGGTTGATGCACTTGTTTTTGGTACAGGTTGATTACAAGTTGTTACAGGTTGGTTGGTTGCAGATCAGTGGTGTAGGTTGTTACAGTGGTATATCTCACAGTGATAGTGTGACAGTGGTTCCATCATTCTAATTCTACGTCGGGGCAGTTGGACGAGGCAAAGACAGGTGGTTATGCCACCTTCTGGTTGTAGTCAGAGAACATAGGGGGTTGTAGCCTCCTTATGGTTGTAGCCAGATAATTGGGGATTTGGAGCTTCCCTCAGGTTGTATATTGAGAAACTAAGGAGTTGGAGCCTCCTTCCAGTTGCAGCTGGAAAAAAAAAAAAGTCGGTGCTTCCAATGAATGTAATTCAGAAAGACATATAATAAAAAGCATTATGTGGTTTTCTCCTGCTTTGGGTTTCCATGTAAAAACATTGGTGTACTTTGTATGTGTATGATTGCTCATTTGTTCATTGTTTATTTACTCTACAACTATTGGATGATAATGCTACATTGATATAACACTTGGATTTTATGGATTAAATTGCTCTATTATTGATTCACCCCCCCTCTCGGTAATCCAACAATTTATTCATCAATTTATGAAGGACACATTGCACCAATTCAAATCTTGATTTTATTGATGCATTCCTCCCCTAAACATCTTCCCAACATCTGTACTCATGCTTCAATCTAAATTCTGAGTGAAAAGTTACAACAACTACATGCTACAATTCCACTCTTTTTACGACTACATAAAGATTTTTATTAATTTCAAAGAAATGTGATTGCCCAAATAAAAATTTTGAGCTGACAAATGTCTTTTAATCCTCAAGACATTTTCAAAGATTATTTGTTTTCTCAAATCTGAGGTTTGAGCTAAAACTTATGGTCTGTAGAAGTTTAGTTTGTTTTACTCAATTAAATCATGTATGCTACAAGTGTCTTATTTCTCTTCCTGCACATTTTTAGGTACCGATAACCAAAACCGAACTCCACCTTTAGCTTCTATCGGTCATAATATTTCCATCAACTGCTCCTGTGCTCCAAGCGGACTTCTGAGCATAGAGTTATGCCCTCTGGAAGTAATATTGGTGCCAAAATTTTACCCTCACTATTTTGGCTATAACTTTCTCATACTAGCTCTGTTGTGCGAACCGTTTATATCGTTCGATAGCTCTCTTCGAGTTCTATTATTTGAGCTATAGAGACAAAGTGTACCTTGCTACTCTCTTTTCATTTGGGTTTTGAATTGCTAAAAATGTCATTTGGGACCTCAAAAATGCCCTGCAAATTAATGACCTTAAAAAATATGAAAATTTCAGATAATTTCACGCAAAAATTCACTATTTTACTACTGTAACAATTCTTTAAATATCAATCGTTGATTGCAAATCATGATACGCAACAATCGTTGATCTGACCTTGTTAGCCATCGACGATTGGTATCATCCCTTGGATGCGCAAAATGTTTTTCCAAAGATACCAATCCGACCGTCGGTCATCAGTCCATTTCCCCGACACCCGATTTTCAAAAAACTCTTAAATCGATCATTGTAGATATTTTTTGGTGAATGAAAAATCATTCACTGAATCTATCAATTCCCAACCACCACCCCATCGATTATCGACGATCTTCTATGACTATCAAACTCTTTCCCAAATTGGTCGATCTGAATATCGATCATCGACCACTTTTATTGGTTGATGTGGGAACTGTTAATGTGGAATGACACATGGATGTTGACGTGGCATGACACATCATCATGAGGTGTCAAATTGGGTGGTGTGGCATGACACATGGTTGCTGACATCATCATCCTCTTTCCCCCAACAACCATCGATAATTGTTTTTACTTGTTTGGGACACTTCATCGAATCGACTGATGTCGGACCACCGACCCATCGACAAATTCCATCAGGGATTGAAAACACTTCGGTATATTCGGCCAACCCCCGACTGTCGGCCATCGATGGTCAGATATTTTTTATGGTCGAACCAAACTCTTCACCATTTAATTCGATCTATCCATTGACTGTCGATGATTTCTCTTAGTGAACTTTAACACTTCGAAAAAATTTTGACTTCTCTCTGATTGATCTAGATCGTCGATTTGCTCCCTTTCATAACCCCCGATTTAATCATGGTCGTTGATCCCATAAACCTTTCAAATGGACGAATCCTTATAAATTTTTAAATTTATCACAGTGAATCTCGACCGTCGATCACGAGATCAAACATGATCTCAACCGTCGATTTCACCAAACTGCTTGTAACGCTACAAGTGGCCATTAAAATGCAAATTTTGACCATTTCAGGTCGAATTTCAATCCTCAACTTCACCACTCTACTCCATTAACCATATCAAACTTTTTGAAGCCATTAAACCTCGGATTTTACTCACATAATTGGGGATTTCTCTCTAAAATCTTTGTTTTCCCCCCAAATCGGTCACAGAAAAAATCTATAATAGCAAATTTCACCAATACGATTTGGTTCAAGCCCATACAAGCTCGATGTTTGAACCGAAGCTCTGATACCATAATGTAATCTCCACCAACCCATCTGAGAGACATTACGATGCATAATATACATAACAACGAAATGTCTACTAACTAATTTAATTCATTTACAATTAACTCATTTCTTGTAGCTTTCAGCTACAAATTAAAACAGATTTAGATATTGTCTATAACCATAAAATAGAATCATATACAAGATGCTAATAATCAACATGAAATGCAACTAAAAAACTCATTATAGCAGCATATAAATCGCTTCCAAATACAGAGAGTTCATGCACAACAATTAAGCACATAATTTAACACATCGGCAAGATGAAACACTTATCTTTTCACAACAGTTGTGCAACCAACTTCTTGGGATGGACGTTCCACCCAACCATAGACTAATTGTTCCAATTATCAACAGTGATTCACCCTCGAGTTGAGGCTAGAAATTCACAAACGAGGGTGGTCTCTCACAGTCCACTCACGACTCATAAAAATTTCAACCCAATTGATATTTTCCTACAACTATCTTGATTTTCGACCAACTCTCTTTCTCTTGACCTGTCCAACACAGGGAATGTACCCCTTCATTGATCTCAGTCCCTTGGGTATCCCATTATTTTATTAGGGCTTATCTAGCACAGGTAGCTAGGAATCTCTCAACTGAGAACTCAAGGGAAATTGTCTCTAGGAAAACTATCAACAAACCAACAACACCACTTGTTTTAGTGAAACTCACACATGAGTTCACTCTTCAGGCCTAACAACCCAATTCTTCAGCTTTATAGCTCCAATTCACTTCAATTACGCTTCAACATGCTCTATAATTTTCCCTCCATGGCTACATCAACTTCAATCTTTGTTTCTTACTCTCTCCTTGTTTCCCATGCACACATTTTGACTAACTAAAAAATGTTGTCCCAACCCATACAAATTTCCTCTGTTTGGATTTCCTTTCTTGGCTCACACTCTCCCCCAAGATGATTGTACTCAACCCCCATGTTCCCAATAAATTTGGGATGTGACCACTCACAACCACCCTCTTACATGTATTCAATGATTGGCTTTGAGAACACTCAATCAGAAATGGGAAGGTTCATATACAATTAGCAAATTTAGGAAAATGGGTTAAATTAATATACATGAGTATTTCCCCCTTGGACCCCCTCTTGGCCATTATCCTAGATACTCCACCCTCTTGTGTATTAATGCATCCCCCATCTCTTTTCCATGTCCCCTTAGCAATTGTTATCGCATTTTATTAATATAACAAGGAAATACAATTCACAAATTACATCGCTTTGGTCGTAGCCACACATTATATATACATAAGAATTAATTAAACTGGGGATTAATTGGGTATGTTACATTCCTCCTCCCCTAAAAATTTTTGTTTTCCTCGCTGCACTCTATGCCAATATACATATATGCAAATTTGCATCACAATACTTAAAAATTAAAATTCTGCAATCTGACAACTTCAACAACATGTCTGACTATAATCTCATGTTCCTTTCAACTCTCCGACCCAAGGAATGTACCATTCATTTATAAGGGATAACCCAAGGGATGTACCATCCATTTATCAAGGTCCCGAATGCACTTGACTAGGACTCAGATATGTGGTTCCATAATTTTAGCTGCTCAAAATGGAGTATTGCATTATGTTTTCTTCAAAACTATAAAAAAATTGTGGGTATTTTGCCCGCATGTTTTTTTCATGCTCCCATGTAGCATCTTCAGGACCGTAGCAGGTTCATTGAACCTTTACCATCCCTATGGCTTTGTTCCTGGGCACTTTGAATTTCCAATCCATGATGCATACTAGTTCCACATGGAAATCCTCTTCATGCTCCACCTGGATCACATTCCAATCAATTATGTGGTTAGGATCAAACAAATATTTCTTTAACAATGACACATGAAATATAGTATGCACTCCCATGGATGCAGGAAAAGCTAACATGTATACAACCGGACCTATATTTTCTAATATTTTAAAAGTTCCACAATATCTTGCTACCAACTTCGGGCAACTTCCTAATCTTATCGAACTTCTCTTTGCCTTTACTTTTAAGAACAAATGTTCTCCCACTTTAAAATATATGAAAACTATGTTCATGTCTGCATAAATTTTCTTCCTATCTTGGGAAGCCTTTAAATTCTACTTTATCTTTTCCATCTGCTCTTCCATTTCGTTAACAATTCTAATCCAACAACTATTGTGTATGTTGGATTTTCCTAACTTATTGGTGTGTTACATTTTCTTCCATACAATGCTTCGAATGGACTCATTTTCAATGAGGCCTGATACCCATTGTTGTAGAAAAATTCAACTAAATGAATATAATCTTCCCATTTTGATGGTTGATCCATCACATACATTCTAAGCATGTCCTAAATTATCATGTTAGTCACTTTTGTTTGCCCATGTGACTCTGGATGATATGCGGTACTAAGATTTAAATTTGTTCCAAAGCCTTGATGAAACCTTTCCAAAAATTAGAAGTAAACTTTGGATCTTTGTCTGAAACTATTGTTTTAGGCACTCCATGTAGCCTAGAAACTTCTCTCATATAAATATCTTCAATATTTGTTTCCTTGTGTGTAGTTTTTACTGGAATAAAATGATTTTCTTTAGTCAATTTATCCACCACCAACATGATGGAATCATGTTGCTTCACTATTCTAGGAAATGTAGTAATAAAAACAATCGTGACAACTTCCCACTTCCATTTTGGAATGGGTAATGGTTGTAGCAAACCTGTTGGGTGTCTATGTTATGTCTTTACTTTTTGGCATTCTATACATTTGGTTATGTAATTAGCCACTTCCTTCTTCATTCCTGGCCAAAAATATTGGCTTCTTATTGTTGCAATTATTTTATGATATTTTGGGTAGCCAACATATGGCACATTATGCATATCCTTCAGCACTACATTTTTCATCTCACTGAAATTGACACATACACCTTACCTTTGTACATTAGTATTCCATTATTTTTCAGCTCATAATAATTAAATTTTCGTTGAAAATTACCTTGTTGTAATGCTTCTTTTATTTTCACTTAGTGCCGATATAAATTTGTTGTTGCAACAATTTTTTTCTTTTAGATATGTCCTATACATGTTTATGGCTGCAATATGCACCTCACGAGCTCTCCTGCTGAGTGAAACAACCACTTGATTTTCCTTTCTCTTTATATGCTTAATTTCGAAGTCATATTCACTCAGAAATTCCAGCCATCAATTTTTCCTAGCATTTAGTGTTGTATTTCCAAACAAATGCTTCAGACCACAGTGGTCTATCCTTAGCTCGAATTTCTTACCCATAAGGTAATGCCTCCACATTTTCAATGCATGTACAATAGTTGCTAACTCCAAGTAATGTGTAGCATAATTCCTCCCATGCTCTTTTAATTTTCTGGACTCATAGCATACCACATCATCCTTTTGACTAAGAACTCCACCGAGTCCTTCCTTGCATGCATCAATGCACACAACAAAAATATTCATTTGGATATGAAATATTCAATATTGGTGCACTTGTCAATATTCTCTTCAATTGTTGAAAACTCTCTTCACACTTGGAAGTCCATTCGAACTTCACTCCCTTCTTTTGTGGCGCCTAGGTGTTTTTCTTGTTCCCCGCATGGGTACCTTTCTTGGACACACACCCTTTCTTCTGTTGCGTTGGCTTCTAATCTAGATTTGGCTTCTTGGGCACCATTTTGCCTCTTGCCGATGTTTGTTTTGGCCCTGCATTAGCCTCCTTATCTGCAGACATCTCTTCATTCAGGTTTGGAACCCTCCAATCATCGTGCCAATCCTTGATGGCCATTTCTACGCCCTCTTCCTTGACGCAAAACCATAGTTGTATCCATTCATTCTCGGGATCCTTCCATGCTTGGATCCATACTGCATGCCTGGTCGCTTTAAATTTGGCTATGCCCTAATATTATGCGACCACTTCTGGCATAATCCGCCAGGTGTTGACAATGCTTTTGTGCGGGTCGTTGTAATACCCTACGAACATGCCTGCATTCACACTTTTTTTTTAGGGTCTGAAGTTCTCCCCAGTGATAGCTATCGCATTGCACAAAACAATTGGATCTCTTCGTAAAGTATGTATACTTAGGCTTCCTCCATCTGACCAAGGCGATCAAGACGAGTAGCCAAGAATAGTGAAATTATGTCCCTAGGTCCTGCGTGTCCTTACAGTCTTCCAGGAATAGATTTAGCAAGTATGGGGCCTAGCTGAGTATAGTTCCCTCTGCACATTATGTTGCAGCTATGATGACCCCGACAGGGACTTCCTCCTTATGGAACTTCCTAAGTAACTTTCACACCATGATTTTTGTGGCCATCCTTGTTGTTTTGTCACTAATGCACTCAATTATGGTTTTGTGCGACCCTCTTTATGTACCATACATCTTCTTAATTTCCTTGGCTAGTGTCTTCTCCTTCATTTTGTCATCAAGGAACTGCGCGGGTGTCTCCCCCAGAGTTGGCAGCCTTGTAATATATGTAATGATCTCTACTTCTATCAAGATGGGCTCTTCCACCCATAGGTATCCTCCATGGGTAACTACCATTAGCTTCCTTACATAGTTGGTTATGTCCCGGCCCCTTCCAAAGTGTGGGATCTCCAACAGGCTTAGAATCCTGGTTTTGGCCAGTCTAGTTGCCCACTATTTTGGTTGGTTAATTGGTTCGTCGAAGTGTCCTATACCCACAGTATCCAGGTAAAATTTCCTGGAAAACTCTAGAAACTTGTCTATGTCGGTCACATCATGATCCAAGTACCATAGTTTTTCCACGTGGCCTAACAGGTTACCCGCGACACACACCCCTTCCGGAATGCACGAAAAGACTATGGTTGTGGCAGCCTGCCTATGTGGTGATATTGCTACTGGTTTCTTTCCCTTCCATTGTGGTGGCTGACTCAAGGTTCTAGCCTCCATTGTAGTCTCTTCTGCATACTCTTGTGCCCATCCAGTGACATCTTCTACTATGCCCTCCTGTGGCTGCTCTGGCATGTCTGTGTGTGACCTTTCTGATGCGGTCGTTTCTACCTAGTTTGGGATCATCCCATTAACCCTCGGGGATTCTTCAGGGCTTTCAAATCACGAAGGATTTCCGATATCCTAGGTCTGTTGGCTCTATCCTACTTCGGGCATATTGATATACATGCCCACCGGTGTTGTCTGTTGGGTTTCCTCCACCATTGGTGTGGGGCTTCCTGGTTCCATATTGGGAGATGAGATTTCATCCAAGTTAACGAATTCTGGAGGCTGAGGTGGTTGTTGTTTGCTTCCCTGTGGCTGATGAGGTGCTATGAGATTGCTTCGAGGTCATCTGCAAACATGGCTCGGCTCTCCTAGATTGGGTGGTGCCATGGTGGTAAACATGTTCTTCGTCAAGCTTAGTTGGTTATGTAACTTCTGCAAACTCTCTCTCTCCTTCGTATACTCTGTCGCTCTGTGCTTTTCTCAATTTCTCAATAACCCTTCTGATCCCCGTGTGCTTACCTTATATAAGAATCATGTGAAACTTCTCAGAGATATTACCCAACTTGTGTTTTGAATGAAATGTCTCTTCATGTGTACTTTCCATTGAATTCCCTTGCTGTTGCCAGTTGGCACGATTAATTCGGTGTTCCGTCAATCGTTCTTGTCATTCAATTTTGATAGTCGTCCTTCGTTGGTGCCTATTTGTTGTACCCGCCATTTTTGTTGTTTCCACCTTTTAATTACCATTGTTCCTTTCTCTGTTTCCAAGTGTGTGTGCCCATTCTCGTGCTACATCTTTGTTGTTATCTTTTGATGTCCAACACAGTAACCCCTCTGTTGTTGCACTTAGTTTTTTTTTTGTTTTTTTCAAGTGCTAGGAGGTCGATTGTCCCTATACAGATTCAGTCGACTCCAACTGATCATCCCTCTGAGTTTTTTTCCTCCTAAATCCTTCAATTGTAAAGCTTCCCCATCTATGATATTCTTTACTTCGTATGGTCCTAACCAATGCATTCTGAGTTTTCCTGGGTGTTGAAGAGATTTACTATCATACACCAAGACTAAGTCTCCCTCCTTGAAATTTTTCTTCTTGATGTGTCTATCATGCCAAGCTTTGTCCCTTGCTTTCTGTACTTCTTGGTGAAACCCTGCTAGAATATTATCTTCTTCCATGATCATCAGCTGACTTAGCCTTTCTTGTACTGTGCCTCACTCTGTCATGTTGGTAATGGTTGATATGCACAGACTAGGTACCAAAAACTCTAATGGTACCATTGCTTCTTGTCCATACACCAATATTAATGGTGTCTTCCCTGTCAACTTTTTGCATGTGGTCATGTAAACCCATAGCACTGTTGGTATCTTCAAGTCCTAATCATCCCTAGGAACGTTGTAGATATTTGTTAGTGTATTCTCGAGGATCTTGTTAAAGGATTCCACTGTTCCATTTTCTTGAGGATGATATGGCGTACTCTTTTGATGATAAACTTAAAAATCCTCAGTCATAGCCTTAATAGTGTTGTTAATGAAGTGAGTGTCATGGTCACTCATCAAAATTCTTGGGCATCCAAATCTAGTGATCTCTTGCTCAAACAAGAAGTGTGTTGTTCTCTCTACACTACATTATTTTACTAGTGCTACTCATTCCCATCTTTTTAAGTACTCTATCGCAGTAATAATGTACCTCGCTCCTGACCTTTTTACTGGTGGGTTAATTGGTCCCACGAAATCTATTGCCCATTTTTTGAATACCTGTAAGGTTACTTGTGGTTTGAGGGGCATCTCGTCCCTTCTATTCATTTTACCCACCTTCTGACATACATCACATTTCTGGTAGTACTCATTTGATTCTATGTGAACAGTCGACCACCATAGTCCTGTGTGCAACACCTTCTACGTGGTAGATTTTCCTGCATAATATCCTCCTGCTATTCCATCATGAGCTTCTACTAAAATCCTAGGTATTTCATGTTCTAGCACGCATCTTCTCAATATGATATATGCACCCATTTTACATAAGTGTCCTGCAATCAATTGATAGTCTACAGCCTTGACTACCATTTTTTTCTTCTGTGCAGTGTTGAATTCTTGTGGTACAGACCCTGTACTCAAGTATTGAATGATGTCTATGAAGTATTCATCGGCTACTTGGACTGAAAATAATTTTGCATCGGGAAATTTTTCCTCTAGATTCGTAGGTTCCTCTCCATTGGATCCTCAATAGGTGATCAAGTCATGCATTCAACTTCCCTGGTTTGACTATCACTTCAAAGTCAAATTCCTTGAACAAAAATAACCATCTACAAATTCTCCCCCCCCCAGCACTGGCTTGTTGACTAGGTGTTTGAGAGCTGAATGGTCTGTGAACATATTGAAATGTTTTCCCAATAAATAATGTATGAACTTATGAAGTGCATAGACCATAGCTAAGCCTTCTCTCTCTGTGGTATTGTAATTATGCTCTGATTCTGACAGTTTTCTACTAGCGAATGCTATAGGATGGTCCAACTCTCCTGATATTGATTGTGTCAGTATAGATCCAAGTGCTATGGTTGATGCATCTACATGTACATGGAATGTCTTTTTCCAATCTGGGAATACTAGTATTGGTGTGGTTACCATCTTCTCTTTCAGGGTTTCCAATATGCGCTGACAATCCTCATTCCATTGAAACTTGTTGTCTTTTCTTAACAATTTCTCCATTGGCGTAGTGATCTATGCATACCCCTTTATAAATTTCCTGTAGTATCATGTGTGTCCCAATTTTTATCTTAACTGGCGGACTGATTTTGGTGGTGATAGATTAACAATTACTGCAATATTGGCAGGATCTACTAGCAAGCCTTATTTTCATACTATATGGCCCAATAGTACCCCAAAGGGTGTTCCAAATATGCACTTCTTGATGTTTAATGATATATGACACTTCCTACATATTTCTAACATCAGACTCAACATGCCTACATGGTATTTCAATAGAATATAGACTGTCCAATTGTCCATATATACCTCTAGAAACTGGTGGATGAATTCTTTGAATGCATCTATGACTACTCTGGAAAATATTGTTGGTTCATTCTTTAGTCCAAATGGCATGAATTTGTATTGGTAGGATCCCCATTCCATGGAAAAAGTGGTCTTGTATCTGTCTTTTAGGGCTATCTTGATATGTTGGTATCCTGAGAATCCATCGGTGAATGAATAAGCTTCATGTCCTCCTACATTCTCCAACACCTCATATGTGAAAGGAGTAGGGAACGAGTCATGTAGGCACATATCATTCAGCTTCCTCAGATCGACACATATCCTTATCCCCCCCTTTTTCTTCTCCTGAACTACCTTAGGGATTACCCATTCAGATTCCTCTATAGGTTCCATGATTCCAGCCTCCAACATCCTATCAATTTAGGCTTTGAATTTTTGATTATATATAGGGTTTAGTCTGTGTGGTCATTGTTTGATCGGTCTTGCCTCAACTCTGAGTAGTATATTCATTTTTCCTAGATCTCCTTCTATGCCTTTCAATTCTGTGAATGTTGTTGGGAACATGTCGTTGTACTCGCACAGTAACTTGGTTATGCTTTCCATTGTTTTCTCATCCCAGTAGTCTCCAATGTTGTCCATTTTGGGATTCTCAACTATCCCAATGTTGAATTTCTTCACCTTGATCGGTACAGAAAATACTTATGATTCTAGAGGTGGACCTTCCACTTCTCTTTCTTCTTCAACTTCCTTAATTTGAATATTTCGTGGGTCATCTTCATCTAGTGCTTCTTCCTGCACGTTCTAGAATGACAGTAGTTCTTTTACTGTCTATATGTTTTGTTGTTGTTCTTCTGTCATGAGTTAGACTTTCGGTTGTTTAATGAATATCACCCCTATAATTTGTTTGAGTGTTGAGTCTATGTTGGGGTTCTCATGCTCAAATGAGAAAGTGACTGTAAATTTTTGTTGTAATACTGTCCAGTTTGTAGTTCCTCTGCACAATTTTTCGTCTGTATACCAGTTTGTTGGGGTCCCTTCTAATGTGTGAACAAAATGATGAGGCCATTCCTTTGGTGGTGTCATTCTCCAAATTGTTCTATTGGTGCCCCTTGTCCGTCATATTTTTGCAGCTAGTTGCTTCCCTGTTCTGCACCAAACCTAATGCGTAGTAATCTCTTACATTGGTATCAGTCCTTAATTGTTTCTTTGTGTGCACCCCACCATCTTGCAGGTGTTGCCTCAACTATTATTCCCCTTTGGTGCCTCCCTAGGTAACCCATATTATTCCCATAGCTACACTACATTACATCCCCCTTATGAAATCATTGTCCTCAATGTTTGTTATGATTAAGTACAACCATATACCATGGTCCCATGGATAAGTGTGGACCATAATGATGAAGTAGGATGGAGAAACAGGGTCCCATCTAGAAGTATTAGCCACCATGTTGAATTAGTCCAAGCTCCACTGTAAACTTGGGTCTCATGTCCAAGTTATAGTGTGAACTCCACACTAAAGATATCAAAACTCAATAGCTAGCTGAAAGTGATGCTCCAAATATTACTATTGGTCATGTGGATCCAAATATGTAGATTTGGCCAAAACTCATCTACTAGTGCTGGAGAATAAGAAAACTGAAGAATAATATGCATAGAAGGATATTATCTACTCTCCATATGTTCTCTACATAAGGTGGAGTAGACTCATCAATAGAAGATGAAAGTGGTTGACATCCTAGAAATGACAACTATCCATATATCGATCATCACAATCAACCTCTAAATAATACCAAACATATGTTTCTTGATTATATTCTATTGTGACATAATTCCCAATGATCTCCATGTTATATCTCTTCTACCTTGCAAGTTTGATCTCTTGAATATTATGAACTTTTGTCTTGGTGGCTTCAATCTCCCATTGAAATTCGTTGAGGCCCATGAGGATTCATGAGCGAATACCATTGGAAACACCACATATAATATATCGAAATAAATATTGTAAAATCCTTTATCCAATGGCATTGATCTAGTAGCAATCTGAGCAACCAATCAAAAGTTATGAGCTCCGCAATCTTGTCATCATCACAAAAAAACCCTAAAAATGGTTGATTTTAAATCAACAATATCTTCACTTCCGAAGCTCTGATTTGAACAATTTTTTTTTTTAAATTGGGTGATTTTTGTGAGACAATTTGTTTGGTAAAACTATTCACTATTTTTTTTTAAAAACCTGCAAAATCACACAGTCGTCCTTAGAAAAAACTTGAAAATTTATTGATTTTAAATCAACGATATCTTGGCCTCCTGAACTCCAATTCGGACGCTTCTTTTTTTTAATTTTTTTTTTTTCGATAAGAACTTAGATTTAAAACTAGTTTCATCAAATTATTCATAGAAATCTATAGGAATTGACCTGAGTGTCAGAGCCCTATTTTTCTTTGTCTTTTGAAACCCTACAAAAAATACAAAATATTTTGTCCATTTTTCATGGCCAAAGAAAGTGCTCTAAATCCACTTGTAAGTACCAAAGATATGCAAATAAAATCACCACACAAGATATAAATAATAATATAGGAATCCCACTTTATTAATATGAAAACCCTTAGGGTTGGGTAACACCTTACAATTGATCCTTTTAAGGAATGGATCCACTCATGTGCACTTGCCTCTTCGAGGGGGAAACCTCCTAATGAGATATGCTCCAAATACAATATTGATTCAATCATACCCATTACATTTCTCATACCCCTTTATATAATACTACCTACCACCTAAGAACATTCTAAAGGAGGAACCTTCTAGTAACCCCTCTTACATTTATTGAATTTACACTAGGCCTTATTTATTAAAAGTGGTCTCCATTCATAACAATACCTATCTACTATTATTTCCCTTGGGTACCTCCCTAGGTACCCCATATTATTCCCCTAGCTACATTACAATAATATTATATAAAGAATTAGAAACGATGTATTGAGATGTCTTATGAATTTATTTGTAATTAGAGCTCTGGTCAATTGAAGGTTTCCCCCTCAACATTGCTTCCAGTAATAAAGGTATAACATTTTGGTGTATTCTGGTTCTTTATTTGGATATTGTGGTTGCAATCTACTTTTTTGTTGTAAATTTGGGTAAAATCATACATTTCTTCTCTGTAACTTTCAATTTGCTAATAAAGAACATTGTAAGTGGTATCAAAGCACTTTCCTAAGCACGTGATTTAGAGCATTTTTTTCCAAGCTAGAGACATGTTCCAGCATCTATAAATAACATAGTGATATGTCATTCATTGAGTAAATTTTTTCTAGGGGAAGAATACATGTAATCAATACAAGAGGTTTTACCTTGTTGGACACCCTTGTAACCCCTATTCATACCCCTTCAAGTAGTACTGCATCAGATAACACCTGTATACAAAGTTTCACTTCCATGTACACTTGGCTATATCATAAGTCCTTTAATTTTAAGGAAAACATATTTTCTACTATAGTGGAACCAAGTATATCACTTGGGAAGATTACTCTCTAGTACTTAGGTAATCAGGTAGTACGGTTAAGGGTATGGTTAAGCCTCCTTAGTTAGATCCCAAAGAAATTGGGCAACGTACTACTATTGGACCCCACACGTATATTGGAGATCTATAACACTTGACACTTTGTTTTCCTCAAGACCATTGAAACCCTATTCCTTGTTGTTAGTCCTGGAAACTCATACAAAACAGGTTATCTTAAAAATTTGTTCTTTTAGTCATTGGAAACCCTACTTCCTAATACCAATCAATGAAATTCATACATAAATTATAATATTGAGAATTTGAGCATTATATCAACACTATTGGCATCTTTACAGGAATAATGTGCTTGTCATTGATGGCAAGAATAGGAGCGAACCAAACCTCCTCGAGAGCATAGAAGATGAGAAATATCAGAAGAGATAGGTGTTTCTAGAAGTACATACGAGGTCCAAGAGATGGACTTGCAGGAGGAGCAAAGGTCAAGACCTATGAACACTTAGAAAGAAATATAAGTCATAGAGATCAGAATCTCTGGAGGAAAAGTGACAGTGGTCGTTGGATCATCGATCCAAAGGACCAATAACCGTTGGATTGAATTAATGAAGGATAGGATAAGCGGGGCAAAACGATTGAGAATTCGATCATTCGAATTTACATCAACCGTCGGATTGAAATAAGTGGAAGGACAAGATAAGTTAGAAGAAGGGAACTCTAATCTCAGTGGTCAATAATCGAGCCCTCAAATATACGATCAACAGGGCATATCGGACCTCCCCCCCCCGACCTTTATGCCTTTAACCATGGGGGGGGTCAGAGTTGGTGGTATTTCCCATGTGGGACCCTCATACGTGTCACCTTCTTGTCAACTCGGACTCCCCTCACTCATTACCACTTACAGCCTAACACCCCCTCTGAGTAAACCACCAAACCACTCATGCATACCACCTCTGCACTCTGATGTCACACTCCACTAGCCGCTACACGTCACACTCCACTACCGCGCTCTACCTCCACACTCCACTACACTGCCTACACGTCTCACCCATGTCAGCAGACCACCTCAGCAAGGACATGTGGCAGACCTCATCAGCAAGGACATGTGGAAGACCATGTCAGGAAGTACACATGGAATAATTAGATGATGACAAGTGTCAAGAGGAAATTGGCTTGTGCCATGTCAACAAGTGACGTAAGCAAGCTACGTCACTCCAGGAGATTTACTTCAGGAGTTCCATCACTAAAAAATGTCAAAAGTCCCAAATTCCCGAAGGATGAAGGTTTGAAGTCTCTCTCAGTCGTCTGATCTGAATATCACTTCGAGTGCATTCTCAACCGTTGATCTAGTTCAGTGGAAGGATAGTGTAAGTAGAAGTGTTAACCGACAGCAAGTGTCTCCTTCACCTATGACTTATTCAACAGGTGACCACTCCGAAGGATAATGAAGCAGAGATTAGCCTAAAGTCCTGAAGTCCAGAACACTAAATACCCAAAGAATACCCTGGTCATTGATCGCCAGGAGGGGTACGTGTCAGAAGATTATGAATTCAGGTGAAAGAACTTTGGGAGAAACGAGTGCATAGGAGTTGAAACTCCCGAAGCCCGAATTGTCGAAGTCACTCATGATCATTGATCATGCAGGAGGGTATGTGTCAATATATTGTTGACTCCAGGTGAAAGCGTTCATGGAAAAGCGAAGCGTCAAAGAGTCGAAAATGCCGAAGTCCCAGAGAGGAGGATAGTCATTGGATTAAGGAGGATAGATGTCAACAGATCTTCCATTTCGAAATATATCCAGTCAGAAGAAACGATAAGTTGAGATTCGAAATCTCTGAAGTCGGGAGACCCATAGGAGATCTCGACCGTTGATCCAAGAGGGACACGCGTCAGTGGATTGTCAACTCCGAAAGATTGACGTACGGAGGAAAGAAAGGGTTGAGATTTGAAACTCCCGAAGCCCGAATCACGAAGTAGATCATAGTCGTTGATTTAGGAAGGTTAGATCTGATCCATAGATCGTGAAAGAACAAATATGAACCATCCGTTCAAGAGCACCATCAAGATCATGAGATCGACAGTCTCGTCGCATTGTGGGGATTGAAGATGCATGAACTTTAAAAAGATGAAGGTGGGCTGCAATCGAAACCACGGTTTTGGAGAAAGGACACGTGGAGGCTCGAGGTAAATTGAAGGGAAAAAAGTAGTTTGATACAAACCACCTTTGGACATGCCTACAAACTCATGGTCACATGAGATCTTCGCCTAAGGTCATATCAATAAACGGAGATAGTGCTCACTAGACCGAGATCAGGAAGCGCCTTTTGAATAGGCGTTTGGTCACCGCCGGTGGTCACGTGAAGGAAGGGGATTAGAAGCCAAAGAAGCCAAAAACGACTGACTGTAACTCTCAGAGAAGACAAAGAGTTGTGACTACCAAAGAAGCCAGAAAATCTCAGGATAACACCCGCTAACGATGAACAGATTCAGAATAACTATCGAAGAAGTTGAAGAGTTTGCATGATGATGAGGCAGAGGACTAGAGGTGAGAAAGACATGTAGAACAGAGAAGACAATGTGTTGTTTCGATATTTATGCATGTGGGTAGAATGTGACCGTGTATAGGACCTAAACTAGATATTAGAGGTGCAGCGTATAGCATGCAAAGACAACACAGAGTATAAAGGAAGAAGAGAAGTTGAGCAGAGGGATGGTGGTGCGCAGCAGGAGAAAGAGAAGATTATTGAAGTGGAATAGAGTAATAGAAGCTGGAAGAGGCAGAGGAGACATGGAGTTGTAACAGACCATATCAGAGACAGAGAAAGTAAGTAAAGTTTTTTTAAGATTCAATCAGAGTGGTAGGGTGGTGCTAGGGAGGATTGCAGTCCTCTAAATTCTAGTTGGTGCTAGAAGATATTCTGGGATTTGGTGCTTCCATCTAGTAGGTGCCAAAGAAACCTGGGATTTGGTGCTTCCATATAGTTGGTGCTAGAGAAATATAAGAGTTGGTGCTCTTTGCAAGTTGTAGCTTTCTATCAGAGGTTGTAGCCTCATATTTGACTTGGAGCTCAAAGACTGTGATGTACATGAAAGTTGGAGCTTGATTGACATCCTAATAAGAATATGTTTTCACCCTTATGGGTTTCCTCATGAAAATCGTTGTCTCTGTGTATTCTGTGTGATTGATCAAATATTGTATATCTATGCATGTTAAGTTATTAGCAACACATTAAATAATAATCTAGAAAGAATCAGAAAATAACAGGAAAAGTTTCAAGCTTATATACATAATTGATTCACCCCCCCTCTCAGTTATATTTCCAACAATTGGTATCAGATTTGGTGACTTTGATCAGAGGTAGATCCATAAGCTTGAACATGACTAGTCATGATGGAAGTTCAACTAATAGACCCCCTCTGTTTGATGGAACAAACTTTGCCTTCTGGAAAATAAGAATGAGAACACATTTAATGTCTTTGGGTGTTGATATTTGGGATGTTGTTGAAATGGGATATGTGAAGCCTGTAGTATTGGCCTCAAAAGATGATAAGCTGAAGTTTAGCTTTAATGCAAAAGCAATGAATTCCATCCTCAGTGGACTTGCTCAAGACGAGTTTTTCAAATTCATGCATTGTGATTCAGCAAAAGTTATGTGGGACAAGCTGATAAGTAGTTATGAAGGTAATGAAAAGGTGAAAGGCGCAAAACTTCAAACTCGTAGACTGAAATTTGAGTAGTTAAAGATGGATGAAGACGAAACTATCAGTAAGTTCTTCTTACGTATAGAAGAACTTGTCAACACTATGAAAGTCCTTGGTGAAATGATAGATGAATATTTTCTACTCCAGAAAATATTAAGATCTCTTCCTGATAGATTTAACTCAAAGGTCTCTGTTATAGAGGAAATAGTTGATCTCAAAACATTAACACTAGATCAACTTCTTGGAACCCTAATTGCTTATGAAATGAGAATCATCAAAGGTAAATCCACTACAAGAGAGGCATCTTTTAAAGTAGAGAAAAACACAAACTCTAATATAAATGAGATTGAAGCAAATTTTGTGAGAAGACTGAAAAAAGGATCAGGAAAATACAAAGGTAAACTGCCCTTCAAATGTTTTAACTGTGGTAAGATAGGTCATTTTGCATCTAAGTGTCCTCAGAAAATAAAGGATCAAACATAGGACGATGAAGAGAAGAACAAACACAAGAAGGTCTATAAAGAGAATAATTTTAAGAAGAAGAGCCTTTGTGTAAACAATGATGATGATCCCTCAAATGATGAAAGCAGTGACTCTTCTATTGAAGATAAAATAAATGATMTCATGCTAATAGCTTTAGAAKATMTAAACAYTGAAGATACARGAAGTGATTTCGTTGATTGTGAAATGATAGATGAATATTTTCTACTCCAGAAAATATTAAGATCTCTTCCTGATAGATTTAACTCAAAGGTCTCTGCTATAGAGGAAATAGTTGATCTCAAAACATTAACACTAAATCAACTTCTTGGAACCCTAATTGCTTATGAAATGAGAATAATCAAAGGTAAATCCACTACAAGAGAGGCATCTTTTAAAGTAGAGAAAAACACAGACTCTGATATAAATGAGATTGAAGCAAATTTTGTGAGAACACTGAAAAAAGGATCAGGCAAATACAAAGGTAAACTACCCTTCAAATGTTTTAACTGTGGTAAGATAGGTCATTTTGCATCTAAGTGTCCTCAGAAAATAAAGGATCAGACATATGACGATGAAGAGAAGAACAAACACAAGAAGGTCTATAAAGAGAATAATTTTAAGAAGAAGAGCCTTTGTGTAAACAATGATGATGATCCCTCAAATGATGAAAGCAGTGACTCTTCTATTGAAGATAAAATAAATGATATCATGCTAATAGCTTTAGAAGATCTAAACACTGAAGATATAGGAAGTGATTTCGTTGATTGTGAATCAGTAGTAGATCTTGAAGGAGAACTTGGCAGTGCCATGGAAGAGATTGATAGACTCAGAGAAAAGAAAAACAGTTACTGCTCGGGTATGAGAAAACATGCAATGAACCATCTGAAGAAATTGATCTGTTGAAGGTTAAGTTAGAATAAGCTAAGAAGATTGAAGACATCCTCAAAAAACAATTGAAGGAAGTCAAAACAAAAGGTGAAAAATTGGAAGATGAAGTAGTGTTTGTCAGAAAGGATCTAGAGAAATTACAGGCCTTATATCATCAGAATATGACAAGTATTAAAGTCTCAGAAGGATTAACCTCCATTATGAATCAACAAAGGAATTCAAAGTTGAAAATTGGTTTGGGTTATGAAGAGGGATCAAGTAGTGGTCATCCAAGCAACAAAGAATCCATGAAGTTCATCAAATCTACAACCATTGACAACAACAAACCTGCAGAAACAAAGGAAGAGAATCAGCTGCCAAGGAGGAGTGAAGGAAAAGCTACCAGAACTAAATATGTAGAACAAATAAATAATACACCCTCTGCTCAAGGAAATCATCAGCATGGAATAAATTGACCTGCTCAAAGAAGACAACCATTATCCAGGTACAAATATTTTTTCTATGGATATTGTTTTTACTGCTCTAAATTTGGCCACAAAGCTGTAAATTGTTCTTTAAGATTTAGACATGAGCAATCAAGACAACCAAGGAATAAATATTTTCCACAACAAAGAATGAGACATCCAAGTAACAAAAAACAACAGACTACAAATCATGTGATGGTTGGGAAAAGAACACATATTGCACATAACAATCATTATGATCCTTTATTCAATGAACTAGAATGTTACATCCACCATAATTATGGACATAAAGCTGCAGACTGTTGCTTAAAAAACTATAAGCCAGATTCAAATCACAGAGATGAAAATGTCAAGGTTTGGAAGAAGAATGAAGATAACAAGTGTGGATTAGTGTTGTCAACTCAAAGAAAAAAAGACACCTAGTATATTGACAGACGATGATCCAATCATATGACAAGTGACAAAAGTAAGTTCATATTACTCAAAGAAAATAAATCAGGGAGTGTGACCTTTGGAAATGATGCTCCAGGAAATATCAAAGGTAAATTTATAGTAAGCTTAAGTAATGGAAGAAGCAAATCTCAAGATGTATTATTTGTTGATGTTTAAAGAATAATCTTCTTAGTGTCAGTCAAATATGTGACAGAGGATATGAAGTCACTTTCACTGCCAAGAATTGTAAAATAAAGACAATAAGCACAGGAGAGTTGATTGCAAAAGGGGTTAGAACTGAAAAAAAATGTATATGTTCTAAAGGAAGATAAGGAGAAATGTAATTTAACTAAACTTGATGAAATTTGGTTATGGCACAAAAGGCTTGGACACCTGAATTTTGATCATATTGTCCAACTGAATAATGAAAGCATTGTGAAAGATATTCCAAGAATATCTAAGCCTAATAACTATGTATGTGAATCTTGTCAAATGGGGAAGTTGACTCGTGCTCAATTCAAATCGAAGAGTTTCACATCTTCGGAGAAACCACTTCAAATTGTTCATATGGATCTATGTGGACCATCGCGAAAGGAAGGAACTAGAGGAGAACTTTACTTTATGATAGTCATTGATGACTTCTCCAAACTTACGTGGGTTGTCTTTCTCAGAGAAAAATCTGATGCATTTGAGAAGTTCAAAAATTTTAAGGCATTAGCTGAGAATCAGAAAGGAAGGAAGTTAAAGGCAATTCACTCAGACAGGGGAGGAGAATTTATGTCAAGAAATTTCAAAGAATTATGTGACAGGCACGGAATTAAAAGAGAATATAGTATTCCATGTACTCCTCAACAAAATGGAGTTGTAGAACACCAAAATAGATCAGTTCAGTAGATGGCAAGGGCTATGATGAGTGAAAGGGACATTTCACAAACCTTATGGGTGGAGTTTGTTCACACGGTTGTTCATATTCTAAACAAGTCACATCTAAGGCCGAACAGTGATAAAACTCCATATGAGTTGTGGTTTGGTCGACCTACATCAATCAAGAACTTTAAAGTATTTGGAAGTAAATGCTACATCAAGAATAATGATGATCATCTGGGAAAATTTGATAGTATAGCTGATGAAGGTATCTTCTTAGGATATGCGATGAACATTAAAGGATACAGATGCTTTAACAAAAGAATGCATAAATTAGTAGACTGTATTGATGTTCGAATTGATGAAGAAGCTCATGTAAAACATCAACAGAGAATAAGCACTAAGCTAGATGAAAAAGATGATGAGAATAATGAAGTTAAAGAACAAAAAATCTCAAAGTCAAAAGAAGATGATGAATCGGGTGGAGAAGAGACACCCAGACAAGAAGAGTCAGGACAACAATCAACATCAAATCCCTCCTCCAGAATTACTCAAAAGAATCATCCTGAAAGTCAGATAATTGGTGAGAAAGACAAAGGTGTACAAACTAGGAGAAGGATAATCAAAGACACCGATTAATCACATATAGCCTTCATATCCATGGTAGAACCTAAGAACTTTAATGAAGCCAGTAAAGAAGTAAATTGGTTAAAATAAATGAATGAGAAACTGGACCAAATTGAAAAGAATGACACATGGGAACTTGTTCCTAGGCCAGCAAATAAAAATGTAATAGGATCCAAATGGGTCTACAAAAACAAGATGAATGAGCAAGGAAATATTGTAAGAAATAAGGCTAGATTGGTCTACAAAGGATATGCTCAAATAGAAGGACTGGATTTTGATGAAACATTTGTGCCCGTAGCAAGATTAGAAGCTATTAGAATGTTTATTGCCTATGCGTGTCATAAATACTTTAAAGTATATAAAATGGATGTCAAGCCATCTTTTCTAAATGGATATCTAAAAGAATAAGTCTATATGGAACAACCAGAGGGTTTCCAACTGTCAGATAACCTTGACTTTGTCTGCAAGCTGAAGAAAGATTTATATAGGTTGAAACAAGCTCCTCGTGCCTAGTATTACAGACTAGATAAGTATCTTCAAGACAAAGGGTTCAAGAGAGGAACAGTTGATAGCAATCTATATATCAAAACAGAGGGTAATGATTTGCTCATTGTGTTGGTCTATGTAGATGACATCATCTTCGGAAGCAATGATGCTTCATTGGTACAATGGTTTGCTTCTACCATGTAGTCTGAATTTGAAATGTCTATGATAGGGGAACTATCATTTTTTCTTGGTCTGCAAATTACTCAGAGGTCTGAAGGAATATTTCTTTCTCAGAAGAAATATCTAAGAGAAATGTTGAAAAGGTTTCAAAAGGAATATTCTACACCTATGAGCACACATATGGTCACTAGATGCAAGTTAAGAAAGGATGATGACTCACCTGATGTTGATCAAAGTTCATATAGGTATATGATAGGTAGCCTATTGTACATCACAACATCTCATCCAGACATAATGCATGTTGTTGGAATGGTAGGAAGGTATCTGGTTGCACCTAAACAGAGTCATGTGTTAGCTGTCAAAAGAATATTCAGATACTTGAAGGGAACAATGAATTATGGACTATGGTATCCTAGAAATCAGAATTTTCAATTATCAGTCTATTCAGATGTTGATTGGGCTAACTGCATGGATGAAAGGAAAAGCATGATTGGAGGTTCATTCTTCTTAGGGTATTCTCTTGTAGCATGGTTGATCAAGAAGCAAGGATCCATTTCCTTATCGACTACAAAAGATGAATATATTGTAGCTGCCTCTTGTTGTACCCAAGTATTATGGATGATTCAGACACTTGCGGACTTGGAGGTATAGTATAATGCATCGATCCCAATTCATTGTCATAATATTAGTGCAATTAGTGTGTCAAAGAATCTTGTATTTTACTCCAAGACCAAGCATATATCCATCAAGTATCACTTATTGAGGGAACAGGTAACCAACATTGTTTTTTCTTTGCATTATATTCTATCCAAATATCAGATTGATGATATCCTCACTAAACTGCTTGTAAAAGCTCAGTTTGAGTATCTACGCCAGAAGTTGGGCGTGACCCTGTTATTAAGTTAAAATAGTCTATCTGATCAGGGGGAGAGTGTTCCTATTATATATGATCAAGGGGATAAAAGAGTCACTCTCTGTTTTCTTTGACATTGATGTCAAAGGGGGAGAAAAAGGTATTGTTTGAATGCTATAGTTTGAGCTCTAAGAAGAATAGTGCAGCCTTTCAAGGTTGCCATCAATGACAAAGGGGGAGATTGTTGGCATGTTTATAGAAATAATGTGCTTATCATTGATGGAAATAACAACAACGAAAGTTGGAGTGAACATTTATGGAAAGAACATCAGTGAACCAAACCTCCTCGAGAGTGCAGAAGACGAGAAAGCTTAGAAGAGATAGTGGTTTCCAGAAGTGCAGACGAGGTCCAAGAGACAGACTCGCAGGAGGAGCAAAGGTTGAGACCCATGAACACTTAGAAATCCTTCTAAGTCGGAGAGATTAGAAGCTCAGGAGGAAGATCGACAATGGTCGTTGGATCACCGATCCATAGGACCAACAACCATCGGATTGAATTAATGAAGGATAGGATAAGCAGGGAAAAACGATTGAGAATTCGATCATCTGAATTTCCGTCAGTCGTCGAATTGAAATAAGTGGAAGGACATGATAAGTTAGAAGAAGGGCACACTAATCTCAGTGGTCGATAATCGGGCACTCAGATCTACATTTGACAGGGCATATCGGACCCCCCCGACCTTTCTTCCTTTAACCGTGGGGGGGGGTCCAAGTTGGTGGTATTTCCCATGTGGGACCCTCATACATGTCACCTTCTTGTCAACTCGGACCCCCCTCGCTCATTACCACTTACTTCTTAACCCCCCCTTCGAGTAAACCACCAAACCACTCATACATATCACCTCCGCGCTCTGACGTCACACTCCACTAACCGCTACACGTCACACTCCACTACTGTGATCTGCCTCCACACTTCACTACACTGCCTACACATCTCACCCACGTTAGCATACCACCTCAACAAGGACATGTGGTAGACCTCGTCAGTAAGGACATGTGGAATAATACGTCATCAAGTACACATGGCATAATTAGATGATGACAAGTGTCAAGAGGAAATTGGCTTGTTCCATGTCAACAAGTGACGTAAGCAAGCTACGTCACTCCGAGAGATTTAATTCAAAAGTTTCATCACCAACAAATGTCAAAATTATCGAAGGATGAAGGTTCGAAGTCACTCTCAACCGTCTGATCTGAAGATCACTTTGGGTGCATTCTCAACCATTGATCTAGTTCAGTGGAAGGATAGTGTAAGTGGAAGTGTTAACCGACAGCAAGAGTCTCCACCGCCTATGACTTATTCAGCAGGTGACCACTCTAGAGGAGAATGAAGCAGCAATTATCCTAAAGTCCCAAACATCGAAGACCTGAAGAAGACCCTGGTCATTGATCGTCGGGAAGGGTACGTGTTAGAATATTATGCATTCGAGTGAAAGCACTCCAGGAGAAACGAGTGCATGGGAGTTCAAACTCCTGAAGCCCGAAGTGCTGAAGTCACTCATGATCGTTGATCATGTAGGAGGCTACATGTCAATAGATCATTGACTCCAGGTGAAAGAATTCATGGAAAATCAAAGTGTCGAAGATTCGAAAAGGTCGAAGTCTCGGAGCGGAGGATAGTTGTTGGATTAAGGAGGACAGATGTCAACAGATCTTCCATTTTGAAAGATATCTAGTCAGAAGAAATGAGAAGTTGAGATTTGAAATCTCCGAAGTCCGGAGACCCGAAGGAGATCTTGACCATTGATCTAAGAGGGACACGCATCAGTGGATTGTCAACTCTGGAAGATTGACATATGGAGGAAAGAAAGGGTTGATATTTGAAACTCACGAAGCCCAGATCACGAAACAGATCACAGTCGTTGATTTAGGAAGGTTAGATCTTATATGTAGATCATGAAAGAACAAATATGAATTGTTCATTCAAGAGATCCATCAAGATCATGAGATCGATGGTCCCGTTGCATTGTGGGGATTGAAGATGCATGAACTTTAAAAAGATAAAGGAGGGCCGCATTGAAACCACGTTTTTGGAGAAAGGACATGTGGAGGCTTGAGGTAAATTATGGGGCAAAAAGTAGTTTGATACAAACCACCTTTGGATGCGCCCGCAATATTGTGGTCACATAAGATCTTCACCCAAGGTCATATCGTGAAACGAAGCTAGCGCTCACTCGACCAAGATCGGGAAGTGCCTTTTGAATAGGATTTTTGTAACCACCGATGGTCATGTGAAGGACAGGGATTAGAAGCCAAAGAAACCAAAAACGACTGACTGTAACTCCCAGAGAAGACGAAGAGTTGTGACTACTAGAGAATCTAGAGAATCTCAGGATAACACACACTAATGATGAACAGGTTCAGAATAACCGCCAGAGAAGATGAAGAGTTTGCATGATGATCAGGCAGAGGACTCGAGGTGACAAAGACATGCAGAAAAGAGAAGATAGTGTGTTTTTTTTACAGTTATGCACGTGGGTAGAATGTGACTGTGTACAGGACCTGAACTGGAGATCAGAGGTGCAACGTATAGCATGCAGAGACAGCACGGAGTATAAAGGAAGAAGAGAAGTTGAATAGAGGGATGGTGGTGCGCAACAGGAGAAAGAGCAGAGTATAGAAGCAGAACAGAGTAATAGAAGTTGGAAGAGGCATAGGAGACATGGAGTTGTAACAGACCATATCAGAGACGAAGCAAGTAAGTAAATTTTTTTTAAGATTCAATCAAGGTGGTAGGGTGGTGCTAGGGAGGATTGCAGTCCTCTAAATTCTAGTTGGTGCTAGAAGATATTCTTGGAATTGGTGCTTCCATCTAGTGGGTGCTAGAGAAACCTGGGAGTTGGTGCTTCCATCTAGTCAGTGCTAGAGAAATCTGAGAGTTGGTGCTCTTTGCAAGTTGTAGTTTTCTATCAGAGGTTGTAGCCTCATATTTGAGTTGGAGCTCAAAGACTGTGATGTACATGAAAGTTGGAGCTTGATTGACATCCTAATAAGAAGAGGTTTTTATCCTTATGGGTTTCCTCATGAAAATCGGTGTCTCTATGTATTCTGTGTGATTGATCAAATATTGTATATATATGCATGTTAATTTATCAACAACACATTAAATAATAATCTAGAAAGAATCAGAAAATAACAGGAAAAGTTTCAAGCTTATATACATAACTGGTTCACCCCACCCTCTCAATTATATTTCCAATAAACGCGATATTGTTCAAGTGGGAGTATAACTCTACAATAGCAAAAAAAAAGATTGTGGGTCCTCACCAAACCCTTAATTGGGAATTATCTCAATAAACTCCTTGTGTCACACTGAATGTCATGGTACCACTCTCCATTTTGGTGGACCTGCTAACCCCATTACCAGACAATTATCTCAATAGACCTAGAAAGCAACACTAATCACCTTGGTACCACTCTCCACTAACATTTTTCTTATGGATCCCCATCCATATGGCTACTTGAAATCACAATCTCATCAACTGAGTATCCACCTTAGAAACTTTGTGTGAGGTGTTGCAACACCAACGAGGTCACACCCACTCCTCTGCTGAGAAAAAAAAATCCTCCATCAATGACAAGCTCAAAAAATTGGACTTAGTCCCAAAATAATTTCCCAACTCGTGACAATGTACAATCAATTCAAGAACTAGTCATCCCAACTAGAGGGAACCCGACTCTCACCAATTGGTTCATGATCCTATGACCCAAATGTGGCATCAAATCCATAAAGTTGATCTTAACAAATTTGATGGCTTCAACCCCAATGAATAGATCACTCAGATGGAACATTTTTTCCCTACATGGAATCACTGATGACTTAATGAAACATCGTTTAGGTGTCTTATATTCAAATCCTAAATGTTGGAAATGGCATAAGAAATCCCATAGGGGTTATATTGTTTGGACACAATGTGTTGTTGACTTGTATGAACATTTTGAAACAAACACTCATTATTTGGGCTTCCTAACCAAGCTTAAACAATTTGGTATAGTTGAAAAGTTCACCTCCGCTTTTGAGTAACTTTCTTTCTACACTAAAGGAATGTCATATTCCTTATTTATGGAATGCTTTAGAAGTGGTCTAAAGGAAGAAATATGTGCCAAAGTCTTAATGGTTCACCCTACTACTTGGCTAGAATCCTCTCAAAGAGCTAAGGAATCCCAAAAGGTGGTGAATGCCAAAATAAAAATACCATCCTTTATTCATTGTCCATGTCCCACCAATCGCTCTTATTTCTCTTCTCCTCTCAAGATCCAAAATTTAACACATGCTAAAATGGTCGAGCACCAACTTAAATGTCTCTACGACAATTGTGATGAGAAATATTTTCCTAGGCATAAATGTAAGGAGAAAAAACTATTTATGGCCATTTAAATGGACATTGCAAAGTATGACATTGAAGCTATACCTTAGGAACCTTTGTCTCTACCAGTTGAAGAGATTCCACCCTCTAATCAATTGGATGTGGATCCCCAAAGCTCCCTACATTCCCTTACTAGTATTTTGGCTCCCTAAACCCTCAAATTAATTGGCTACATCAAACAATGTAAAGTCATTAACTTAATTGATAAAAGTAGCACCCATAACTTTATTCGTCGATAGGTAGCCCAAGAAACACACTATTATATCGATGCTATCAACAACTTCCAAATAATGATTGCTAATGGAGGTTCGATGAAATACGAGGATCGTTGTGAAAATATGTGGCTTAAAGTGGGTGGTTATGACATTGTTTTGGGTGATGATTAGTTAAGGACAATAGGCCCCATAACCACATATTTTTTAGATTTATACATGATTTTCCCATATAAGGGGCATTACTACACTTTCCAAGGAATCATAGTTAGTTTTCTAGAGATCATCAAATCACACCATGTGGAAAAAAATTCTTAAAAGATGGCATTTAGGCATTATAGCCCAATTTCATGCCATTCAATCCTTTGAGAAAACTTCTCAACACATCCATCCTAGCATGTATTTAGTCTTGAACAAACACCAATTAGTATTTGAAACCCCCTAAGGCCTCCCACCCACCCACGGTGCACATGATCATTCTATTTTTTTCATACTATGCAACCTCCCACCTAATATACGCCTTAATCACCACTCCTTTGCTCAAAAAAAATGAAATTGAAAAGATAGTTCAAGAGTTTCTCAGTGTTAGTGTCATCTGCCCTACTATGAGTATTTATTAAACACTAGTTGTCATGGTACTCAAAAAAGAAGGAACTTGGCACATGTGTCTTGACTTTCAATTTCTCAAGGATAAGTTCCCCATTCTAGTCATTTAAAGTCTCTTGGATGATCTCAAGGGTGCTCAATTATTCACCAAACTTGATCTCCATTCCAATGATCACCAAATTCACATGGAGGAGGTTGATATTCTCAAAACAACCTTTTGCAATCATAAAGTCCATTACGAGTTCTTGGTGATTCCCTTTGGCCTTTTCAATGCACCTTCTACCTTCCAAAGTCTCATGAAACTCATATTTAAACCCTTTCTATGTAATTTTGTCCTCATATTTTTTATGATATCCCAATATACAATGAAACTTTGCATGCCCATGTCACCCATGTGGATCAGTTCTTACAACTACTATCTAATCATCAACTCTTTCTCAATAGGTCCAAATGTGCCTTTGGTGTCTCTGAAATAGAATATTTGGGTCACATTGTTAGTAATAATGGGGTACGAGTGGACTTGAAGAAAATTGAAGCAATAAAGGATTGGCCACGTCCTAAGACTCTTAAAATTTTATGAGGTTTTTTGGGTCTCATTGTTTACTAATGAAAATTCGTCAAGAACTATGGAAATAGTGTTGCTCCTCTCCCTACCTTGCTTAAAAAAATCTTTCAGTTAGAATGAAGTCATAGATTAGTGCTTCCAAGATTTGAAGATTGTTATCTGCATAACTCAAATACTTTCTCTGTCCAACTTCAATAAGACTTTTGTTTTGAAATGCGATGCCTCATGTAAAGGCATCATAGAATTCCTCGTGCAAGAGGGACAACCCCTGGATTTTACCAGTAAGCAACTATGTGAGAGGCACTTGGTAAACTCCACCTATGAAAAAGAAATGATGGTCATATTGCATGTTGTGGATATCTAACATCCCTATCGGTTTGAGAAATGATTCTAGATTAAAATTAATCATTGCATCCTGAAATAATGCCTAGAGCAAAGGATTTCATCCCTAGAGCAACATAAATGGGTCACCAAAATTTTGGGCTATGATTATGAGATCGTTTATAATAAGGGAAAGGAGAATGTAGTAGCATAGGCTCTCTCTTGAAAGTATGAAGAGGAAGGGTCCCTCTTTTCACTCTCCTTCATCATAAAAAAATTTCTGAATGAGTTTTACAAGGAAGGGTTCATCGATCCCAATTTCACCCACCTAGTATAATGTTGGATGCAGGCCGAGTCAGGAAGAAAGGCTATTTTTTGAGGAGAAACATGAAAGGAGGAAAGGACAGCTGGAAGGAGAAGAAACATGTCTAAGAGAAGCAGGCGAGGCACGCATGCAAGGAAGACCTAACGATGTCAGGGTTAGGGTTTTTGTAATGTATTGTAATGGCTGGTGAGCCAAGGATATAAATAAGTAGTACTTAGAGGAAGAGAAGAGGGACAGAACATGGACACACACAGAGGGAGAGAGAACTGCAAGAAATATGTGATTCATTAAGATGGTGAGCTATAGAAGTAGTGAGCGACTCGATCTCGAGGGTTAGATCGCAGGATGAGGAGCCTGGTGTGATCTAGTCAGCCTCACAGGGATCAAGGAGCATGTGGAAGAGATGGAGACCTAAGATTGAAAACACGAGCAGCGTTATATATTACTGAACCATAATAAAATCTTGAGATCCAGATCTTTGTGGACATAGTCGAGGAGAGGGTGAACCATGGTAACACATGTGTTATGTGAATGAATGTATGCATCTTTATGACTGATTAATTTTTTAATGTTAGATGAATGAATCAACTAGTTAGATCTAGTATTCCACATGCATTAATATAATGACTGTTATAATTAGATGTTAGACTAAATGAATAAATATTACAGAGTACAACCACAGATCTCCGCTCATTCCCAGGTTGAAAACACCTGAGTATTGCAGCCACCCATAGAGATATCTCGAGTGAGACTGCACAATACACTCTATGTGTTGTGTTTCCTTCTGGTCTACCAAAGGGGTCGATAGTTTTAAAGGGATTTTGTTGAGAGCTTATCAAATCTGAACCATGGTCAATCTATGATAGTAAGATAAGAATCAAAATAACCCATAAGGAATCCTAATTAATACAAAGACTAATACAAGAAGAGTAAAAATCCAACAAATGGTTTCGTTGTCGGTTGGTTGGAAGAAAATGGGATTGAGTATGTGATATTTGTGGAATACACATCAAAGGAATGTCAGACCGGATAACAAGACGTTGAGAGAATGACAATCTAAAAGGGAATGTTGAGACCATGGAATCCAACAAAGGCAAATATAGAGAGCTATTTGAAGACAAAGCAACTAGATTTTGCGCATAAAGATAACATAAATCCGATGTTGACACTGCGGAAATATATGGACAAGTACGTATTCAGTGAATTGCACAAAGTATTTTTCTGTGATTTCCCACATGTATTGCAGGAGTGGATAAAAATATTGAAAGACAACCATCCTAAAAATCGGATCAGACAAGTAGAATGGAATCTTGAAGAGATCGTGCAGTTACAACGAGTTGATAATAAGTTTACACATGCAGTAGATTTATGGTTAGACATCATTGTTGCAGTGTTTATCACAGAATTTGCAGTAGATACAGCGTGTTAGCACTGAGAGTCACCCTCATATTGCAAGAGGATAAGCCCAGTACCCATCAGAATGTTTGGTGGATGTTTGATTTATGTGAATGGAGGTCAAATGGGGAAAACGCAATATAGGAATGATTCAAAATAGAACTGGACAAGTAATGCATAGGGAAGTGAGGGGCTCATTAAATTCAGTCAGTGATTTGAGTTTAAAGGTGAGGAGTTGGAAGACTTAATGAGAGAGGTAAACAAAACTGCTATGGGCGTCGGCTTTCAAGCAGCTTGGTGAAGAAAAACTCAGGCTCAAGACTGCTCTTGAACTCAAGCTTTAGACATTGAAATATGTTCAAAAAACACAATCACAGTAGCATAATGATCAAACCTACATAACAATGAAACTACAACAACTCAACTGGATCCTCCATGCCTGAGCCATTCAATGTGAGAGGAAATCAGATAACAAGGAAGCTGACTAAAACTAGTCATGATACCACTGTAATCAAACCTACATTACAATAGCATCACAACCCTCAACTGGATCCTCCATGCTCGAGTGTTTTAGCACATTTTTTACAAAGGGAAGAGAGAAATTGACTTCTATTAATGAGAAAGTCTCAAATTTGATACATAACCAAAGAATAGCTTCTGGCATCAAAATATTACAAAATAGGGAGCTCTGCTCGACCACTTGATGACCATAACAAAATATCAAAACGACCTATTTATACTCAGAACTACTCGTGACCATCAGGAGCGCGATCAGGCCACTGCATTTAAGGCTTTTCGTCTGCATCTTTTTCTGTCAGACTATGCATGCATCCTTCTCTCAAACATGAGCTCAGATCAGCATGGTCTTGCAAGGAAATCCATCCACAGGGGAACTTCATGCTGACAGTCTGCCTCCACAACCAGTCCTTCCATGCTTTCTATTTATGGAGTGAGACGAGGTTACAACCACCACTCCTCCTTCATTAACTAATCTTTTATCGGGATCAGGACAAATTTGAATGCTCAAGGAGTTGTCATGCGTTTCCAGTGGTTCTTCAAGTCAACCCAACACCTTGAAACCATTATGGTCTCGCTCTGTAACCAACACGGGCATCCTCGGCCTCTAGTGCAGATTTTGTAAAATCCACACCTTTTTCTCCGCGCTTCCAAAGCTTCTGGTGCCAGCTTCTTCTCCACTGCACCTTTCCTGCATATGACTTGGGGCCATGACCTGGCACTCATCTCCAAAGGTGCTTTTGGGATTTATCTTTTTAGGGAACTTGCACATTGCTTCATGCAAATCCTCTTATTCATGAGGTTGTGAATCCACTACTCTTGTCACCACATGCCCCTCAAGATCTACGGTCCATATTTCCTTTGGCCTTCAGGAACCAGAAAATATCGCACTCCTCATTCCAAATCTCTTGCAATGACTTTCTTCATAGCTCGGATCTAGTGCTATGTGTCCTTTTGATCAATGGCTCATGCTCATTTCAGGTTTCGGGACTTCGGGCCTTTGGACAAATAACTTTAATAATATTTTGAAGTCCCGACTTCTGCAAAAATTTCCCCACTGTCGATCTCTCCCAATGAGATCTAATGGTCGAGACTTATCATTTTCTTGATCTTTGACTTCGGGCCTCGACTCTTCAGCTCTTCAGTGCTTCAACACTTCGGCGCTTCTGGACTCCGACACTTCGGCACCTCGGCTCTTCGAGACTTATCAATGCTTAACTCCCACAATCCTTCAGAGCGTCGAATTTCAAAGTGAGGGATCTGCCTCCACATGTCCCCTTTAATATCTACGGCTCATGCTCACTTCGGGATTCAGGGTTTTCAATGGAATTATACTTCGTGCAACTTTGAAATTCTGAATGCTCGTGAGCCGTTGATCTGAACTACTCCTGGAATCTTCGTTGCTGAAAGATTAAAACTATGTGTTGCTTGCGCTTTGAGCCAGAATTGGGCTATTATGAAAGCTTTGCTTTGTGTCCATGGTTGCGGCCTGTGTGAACAAGGACCTAGACAACTTTGTTGTGGGATGGGAAAAACAGGGAGACCAGTGACTGAAAAAAAAAGGGGATGAGTGCTTAACCTTAAAAAAAAAATGAAAAGGCTTTGGGCCAAGACTTCTTTTGGAAATGATATCAAGGGAAATCAGGCTGCATAAACAAACAAGGGAAAACAAAAAATGATTTTACCAGTTGAAGGGGGGAAAAAATAAGACTTGGCCTACGAGAGGGGGAGGGGGACAGGGAAAAGATACAGACTTAGGTACCAATGACGAACACATACGACTCCAGACAACATCATGTGATAACATTTGGCTCCATAGGGGATGGCATGCTCCCTACGAGCTGCCAAGAATGCGCAGTTCCAGTGCCTTAGTTGTTGGGCTATGGAGTCGAGCTTGAAACGACGCTGAAGAAAACGGGGAGATATATACACTATTCTACAAAAAAAGAAAATGAAAACAAACACATGGGCTCCTAAAGGAGATTATTTATGTACAATCCTGGGCTAACTAATTTTTACAAAGCGTTAGGTGAAAGTGAACTTCCACCAGAGCCATTCAAGTAACCTCCTAACTCAAAATTATTTACTTTGTCACTGACCAATAAAAGATAATGAAATTGTGACAGCAAATCGATTACATTTTTTATCTCTCCTCCTAGTGCTAAAAATAAGACAAAGTTTGGTGGCTTCAATACTTGGAAAAATGCAACTCCATGAACTCCCTTACAGGGTCATAAAATAGGTGATAAAACTTACTAGGTTGGAAACAGAAAGCATGATTTGTCTTATAGCTACTCACATCTGGATGAATGTCTATGGCAAGCATAGGTGAGTGAAAGGCTGATGTAGGTTGTTGATCCACTTCTTCTTTGTCTGCTCTGATAACATCAGCTAGCTGAGGGCAAGATATCTCTTCACGAATATCAATGAATGAGTGTTTCTCCTTAACATGATGCTCAGTGTTTTATGTGGGCCCAGGATGGTTGATTTCCACACAATGCTTTTCCTTAATGTATAAAGGAAAAGGATCTATAGTATGGTCTTGTAAATACTCCATATCCACATCGAAATTTGATTCATATATGTCATACATAGGCTGGTTGCTCCCCAATTCAACAAAATGTAAGGTAGGGGTCTGCTCTTTTTCCTCTGAGTACTCGTCAAATATGGGTGAGCGTAGAACTCTTTTATCTTGCAAAGAAAAATGAGCAACCTATGGGAAACCTCTTGAAGGAAAAGAGAAGAATCCTTCTCCACAACTATCTCTTCTTTTAAATCCAAGACAGTAGGGGTATTAGGGGCAGAATATGATACATCTATGGCTATGCAATCGTCAACACTATCATTAATCATATCTGGAAGGCCTTCTTCTCGGGAAATATAAAGAGAAAATATTTCATCCAATCCTGCAAAATACTCACTTATGTCCTCACTTTCTCTTTTAATCATATCTTCACCAGACTCAGCACACAAGAAAGGTTGTATCATCTATTGGATGTGGAATGTAAACTTATTACAACAATCATCTAAAATAAGATGAGACAGGTAAATATTCTCATAATATGAATTGAAAGAATCGTGAAAATCCTTCAAAGAATGGATACTAGCAGCAGGGAGAGCTTGACACCATTCACGAGCATATCCCTCTAAAGAAAATCTGAACATCTTGATCAAGATATCCTCGTGAACAAAATCATGCTCAAGCATGCATATATGAAAATTTAATAAGTGCTCACCGGGATGGTCATGCTCGCTTCCTATGAGTCTTAGAAGATAATCATCTGATTCATTTGTAGCCGGCACTGGATGTGGAAAATCGGCTATAGATGAGAAGTTGAATGGGGAAAACCTCTTGGCCAGGATAACTTCTATAGCCATTTTATTTTCCTCCCTTCAGTGGAGTCACCAACATATTCTACATAGTGGAGTCACCATGGTGAAAGATAATCAGTCAGAACAATGTGTCCAACTTTAGTTCACCATCTAAAACTGGATCTCCGCAATGTCGTTATTCCCAGGGGGCTTTTCGATCTGAGACAATAGCCCAAATCCTTCTTGAGAAATATTTCTTGTCTTAATAAATCCTCTCTGAGTCAGCTTCAGGTGTAGCCAGAGGTGGATGTGGAGTAGACCTCATGTGTCTGCTTTTAGGAGCCACAACTGAAACAGTGGAGTCGCCAAGTGCAAGCTGCAATATTCAAGTAATTGATATCTGAGGCACCTTTAGAATTATAATTTCTTTGTCGTTCTTACCCACACAAATGTCTTCAATTCATCCTTGGCAATGGCGCCACAAATGTTAGCACTAAGAGTCACCCTGAGATTCTGAGAGGATAAGCCTGGTACCTGTCAGAATGTTTGGTGGATGTTTGATTTATGTGAGTGGAGGTCAAATGGGGAAAACTCAATACAAGAATGATTCACAACAAAACTGGACAAGTAATGCATAGGGAATTGAGGGCCTCATTAAATTCAGTCAGTGATTTGAGTTTAAAGATAAACAGATGGAAGACTTAGTGAGAGAGGTGAACAAAACTGCTATGGGCGTCGGCTTTCAAGAAGCTTGGTGAAGAAAAAATCACACTCAAGATTGCTCTTGAACTCAAGCTTCAGACGCTGAAATATGTTCAAACAACACTGTCACAATGGCATAATGATCAAACCTACATCACAATGTGACTACAACAACTCAATTGGATCCTCCATGCCCGATCCATTCAATGTGAGAGGAAATCAGATAACAAGGAAGATGACTAAAACTGTTCATGATACCATTGTAATCAAACTTACATTATAACAGCATCACAACCCTTGACTGGATCCTCCATGCTTGAGTGTTTTAGCACAGTTTTTACAAAGGGAAGAGAGAAACTGACTTCTATTAATGCGAAAGTATCAAATTTGATACATAACCAGAGAACAACTTCTAGCATCTAAACATTACAAAATAGATATCTTTGCTCGACCACTTGACGACCATAACAAAATATCAAAACGACCTATTTATACTCAAAACTGCTCGTGACCATCAGGAGCGCGATCAGGCCACTGCATTTAAGGATTTTCGTCTGTGTCTTCTTCTATCAGACTGTGCATGCATCCTTCTATCATACACAAGATCGAAACAGCATGGGCTTGCAGGGAAATCCATCCACAGGTGAACTTTGTGCTGACAGTATGCCTCTACGTCTAGTCCTTCCATGCTTTCTATTTATGGAGTGAGACGAGGTTTCAACCACCGCTCCTCCTTCATTAACTAATATTTAATCAGGATCAGGACAAGGTTGAATGCTCAGGGAGTTGTTATGTGCTACTAGCAGTTCGTCAAGTCAACCTGGCACCTTGAAACCATGATGGTCTCACTTTGTAACCAACACGGGCATCCTCGGTCTTTGGTGTAGATTTTGTGAAATCTGCACCTTTTTCTCAACGCTCCCAAAAGCTTTTGGTGCCAGCTTCTTCTCCACTGCACCTTTCCTGCATACGACCTGGGGCCATGACCTAGCACTCGTCTCCAAAGGCACTTTCAAGATTTCTGTTTTCGGGGAACTTGCACATTGCTTCATGCAAATCCTCTAATTCATGAGGTTGTGAATCCACTACTCTCGTCGCCACGTGCCCCTCAAGATCTACAGTCCAGATTTCCTTTTGCTTTCGGGAACTATAAAATCGTGCACTCCTCATTCCAAATCTCCTGGAGTGACTTTCTTCATAGCTCGGATCTGGCGTTGCATGTCCTTTTGATCAATGGCTCATGCTCATTTCGGTTTTCAGGACTTAAGGCCTTTGGACAAATAACTTTAACAATCTTTCGAAGTCCCAACTTTCGCAAAAATTTCCCCATCGTCGATCTCTCCCAATGAGATCTGAGGGTCAAGACTTGTCATGTGCTTGATCTTTGACTTCATGCCTCGGCTCTTCGGCGCTTCGGGACTCTGGCACTTCGGCACCTCGGCTCTTCGGGACTTCTCAATGCTTAACTCCCACAATCCTCTAGAGTGTCGAATTCTGAAGTGAGGGATCTGCCTCCACGTGTCCCCTTTAATATCTACATCTCATGCTCACTTCGGGCTTTAGGGTTTTCAATGGTGTTATACTTCATGCAATTTTTAAATTCTGAATGCCCATGAGCCGTTGATTTGAACTGCTCTTGGAATCTTCACCGCTGAAAGATTAAAACTGCTTGTTGCTTGCGCTTCGAGCCCAAAATGGGTTGTTATGAAAGTTGCGCTTTTGTGTCCATGGTTGCAACCTATGTGAACAAGGACCTAGACAACTTTGTTGTGGGCTAGGAAAAATAGGGAGACCAGTGACTGCAAAAAAAAGGGGGTGAGTGCTTAACCTTAGAGAAAAACAGAAAAGGCTTTGGGCCAAGACTTCTTTCGAAACTGAGATCAAGGGAAATCAGGGCGCACAAATGAACAAGGGCAAAAAAAAAAAGATTTTACCAGTCGAAGGGGGGAAAACTTAAGACTTGGCTTGCAAGAGGGGGAGGGGGATAGGGAAAAGATACAGAATTAGGTACCAACAATGAACACATACGACTCCAAACAACATCATGTGATAACAGAACGAAGTCTTACAGTGCAACTGAACAAGATTTATTGAAGGGACCTCGAGGTAGGTACATCGGATCGTTATATACTTCCATTAAGATATTACTATATAACAAAGGTGTAATGACAATGGATTCAAACAGCTAGACTTCCCTGCATACATGGGGGAATGGGGGAAACAATGACAGGAGAAGGATAAATGGAAGGAGAAGTGGATAAAGGAAAGAAGGAGGAGGCCTTGAATCCAATTATGATGGACGAATACCAAATCAAGCAGATCATGGAAACAGCTGGAAAGATGCACACTGGAGTACCCTACCAATATAAGGTGAACACCACGAAGAGAATCGTAGCCATGAGGGAAGGCTTGGCAAGTGATGAAGAGGAGGTAGAGGATCTTCGGGCTGTGGAGCAGATTGAGGAAATCATGTGCACAACATATGAGAGGAAGACAAGAGGTCCAAGAGAAGGAATAGAAGGCAGCACTCTTATCCATATTAATGTCAGTGTGGAACCCATAAACCCATGTGCAACTAATACACCAAGAAGAACACCACCATTTAGACAACCAAATTTCAGGAGAAGGAAGACAATAGGAACTACATCTAAACAAGGAACAACAATTGGGGGAGCCAGTTCAGGAAGCATTATTCAAGTATCTACACCGTACAGAGATAGTAGTTCAACATTCATGATGGCAGGACATGATCCCACCATCAGGTTACCAGAATTCAAAGGAGAGGTGTTGGAGGACCTTGAGAAGCACTTGTTTATCTGTGAAAAGATCTGGGAAGCAAAACAGATCACATACGAGGAAACTAAACTTGCATGGTTAGCTATCACACTAAGAGATGGCGCACTGGATTGGTACATGAGTTTAGCAGCAAACAGTCTACCAGGGACAACCAGAATGATTAGAGATATCAAGAAGTTGTTGATAAATGAGTTCCGGAAGTCTAGTTTCATAGGATCAATACATGAACGAGATGATAGAGATTAGACAAAAAATAGGAGAATCTGTATGGGATATTGACTAGAGATTCAAACGATTGAAAGGAAAGCTAAAATATGTCATGACAGATATGTAGCATAGGAATATGTTCAACAATTCATTGCTACCACACTTGAAATATCTGTTGTGACAACAGAAGTTTCAGACACAGGTAGAGGCTCTACAGGCAGCCCTACAACAGGAAGAGAACCAATATCAGAAGATAGATCCAGCCATAGAGGAGATGAAGGAGGATTTGAAGAAATTAACATTCCATCTAAACCAAAACAAAGGCAAGGACAAAAGAGAAGTCGTTTGGTGTACCACATGTAGGACAGAAGGACACCATAAGAACGAATGTCCAACATTCGCATAGTACATGGAAACATGAATTCCAAACCCATTTCCAATAGGAGGACTTTGGTGTGAGATCTGTAAGAAACATGGACATGATCTGTATCATTTCCCAATGATGCAGAATTACCAGACAATACCGAAGAGCATGTATTGCAACTTTTGCAAGTCAGTAGGCCATGATGACAAAGATTGCAAAACCATGGACCTCATGAGGGAAAGAACATCATATGTGTACAAGGTGTAGGCAGAAATGATCACCAGGCAAGCTGCACCACATTTTAACCAAGTACCAGCCCCATATAACACTACAAAACAACAATATAGCATTGCACAACCACAGTACAATACCACGCGGTCGCACTATAATCCTGCGCAGTATAACCAGGCGCCTCAGTATAATGTGCCACGAGGGGATCAAGTTGGATGCAAAGGAGGAGAGAGAGAAAGAGGAGGCTTTGGAAGAGGCAGAGAAATAGTGGTATGCCACAACTGTCAACAACTAGGATACTATGCAAGAGAATGTCCTCTTCCACCCATGACCTGTATGTATTGTCGCGCATCAAATCATGACACGGAAGAATGTCCAACATTGGAGATTTCAACATGGGAGATATTATACTGGATTTAGGATCCAAAGTAAATGTGCTACCCAAGAAGACATGGAAATGTATGGGAGAACCCGCATTAGGATTCTCACTTGTTCAACTGAAACTAGCAAATCAACACAGAGTTCTATCAATTGGAAGACTAAAAGGAGTGATCGTAGATCTGGATGGAGTGCACACTAAAGCCAACTTCGAAGTAATAGAGACAGTGGATGGCACAACACCTTATCTGGCATTGTTTGTCTTGGATTGGGTGTTTGAAAATCAGGCCATAATCAAATTAAAGATGAGGAATATGACATTGGATTTAAGAGAATACAGATTCATTGTGCCATTGGACCCATCTAAAGGGGAAAGGTTTGTAGAACCTACTTGCTTGGACCTGGAGGAAATAAACCAGGTGTACAGAACAACCACGTGAGAAGAAGATTATGTGAACCCAACTGCAGATGGGGTACTTAGTTGGAGAAGTGTCACCTCATGTGTGTCAGACTCAGATACGGGCTTACAAAACTAGCAACAGAGGTTGCACGAAGTCTCCACAAGAAGATTCGTAAGAATAGACCGTGTAGTAAGATGGGTAGGTACAGAGATAAGGGAACCTCTTAGCTTCCACATGGTGAATGACTTAGAAGCATTCTTAACACGGTACGAAAATGAAGTGTTAGAAAATTAAAGGCTCTTAGCCTTGGATATAGCACTCAAGGAAACACCTACAAGATGGTGGGGTGCGCACAAAGAAACAGTTAAGGACTGGTACCAATGTAAGCGATTACTGTGCATTAGGTTTGGCACATAACAGGGAAGCAACCAGATGCAGAAATATGACGGACAAGGGGCACCAGCAGAACACTTGGAGAAGTGCAGAATGCTATGAAGAATGACACCACAGGAGGAATGGCCTCATCATTTTGTTCACACATTAGAAGGGATCCCAACAAACTGGTATACAGACTAGGAATTTCACAGAGGAACTACAAACTAGACAGTATTACAACAGAAATTTACAGTCACTTTCTCATTTGAGCATGAGAACCCCAACATAGACTCAACACTCAAACAAATCAGAGGGGTGATATTCATTAAACAACCGGAAGTTGAACTCATGATAGAAGAACAACAACAAAACATGCAGACAGTAAAAGAACTATTGTCATGCTACCACATGCAGGAAGAAGCACCGGATGAAGATGACCTGTTAAATCTTCAGATTAAGGAAGTTGAAGGCGAAAGAGAAGTGGAAGGTCCACCTCTAGAATCTGAAGTAATTTTTGTACCGATCAAGGTGAATAAAGTCAACATTGGGACAATTGAGAATCCCAAAATGGCCAACATTGGAGACTACTGGGATGAGCAAACAATGGAGAGCATAACGGAGTTACTGCACGAGTACAACGACCTGTTCCCAACAAAATTCATAGAAATGAAAGGCAAAGCAGGAGATATAGGCGAAATGAAGATACCACTCAGAGCCTAGGCAAGACCGATCAAACAATGACCATACAGACTAAACCCTATATATAAGCAAAAAGTCAAAGCCAAAATCGATAGGATGTTGAAAGCTAGAATCATAGAACCTGTAGAGGAATTTGAATGGGTAAGCCCGATGGTAGTTCAGGAAAAGAAACAAGGGGGGATAAGGATATGTGTCGATATGAGGACATTGAATGATGTGTGCCTACATGACATGTTCCCTACTCCTTTCACAAATGAGGTGTTGGAGAACATAGGAGGACAGGAAGCTTATTCATTCACCAACGGATTCTCAGGATACCATCAAATCAAGATAGCCCAAAAAGACAAATACAAGACCACTTTTTCCACGGAATGGGGATCCTACCATTACACATTCATGCTGTTTTGACTGAAGAATGAACCAACAATATTTTCTAGAGTAGTCATAGCTACATTCAAAGAATTCATCCACCAATTTCTAGAGGTATATTTGGATGATTGGACAGTCTATAGTCTGTTTAAAGACCATGTAAGGGTGTTGAGGATAATGTTAGAAAGATGCAGGCAGTGTCAAATATCATTAAACATCAAGAAGTGAATCTTCGAAACACCCTTTGCGATACTATTGGGCCATATAGTATGCAAACAAGGCTTGCTAGTAGATCCTGCCAAGATTGCAGTAATTGTTAATCTACCACCACCAAAATCAGTCCATCAGTTAAGAGCAAGATTGGGACACATATGATACTACAGGAAATTTATAAAGGGGTATGCACAGATCACTATGCCAATGGAGAAATTTTTAAGAAAAGACAACAAGTTTCAGTGGAATGAGGACTGTCAGTGCGGATTGGAAACCCTGAAAGAGAAGATGGTAACCACACCAATACTAGTATTCCCAGATTGGGAAAAGACATTCCATGTACATGTAGATGCATCAGCCATAGCACTTGGAGCTATTCTAGCGCAGCCAGAATCAGGAGAATTGGACCATCCTATAGCATTTGCTAGCAGGAAACTGTCAGAATCGGAGCAGAGCTACAATACCATAGAGAGAGAAGGCTTAACTATGGTCTATGTGCTTCAGAAGTTTAGGCATTATTTATTGGGAAAACATTTCAGGTTGTTCACATACCATTCATCTCTCAAATACCTCGTCAACAAGCCAGTGTTGGGGGGGGGGAATTTGTATATGGTTAATGTTGTTCCAGGAATTTGAATTTGAAGTGATAGTCAAACCAGGGAAGTTGAATGCAAGACCTGATCACCTGTCGAGGATCATTAATGGAGAGGAACCTATGACAATAGAGGACAACTTTCCCAACGCACAGTTATTTTCAGTCCAAATAGTCGATGAATACTTACATCATTCAATACTTGAGTACAGGGACTGCGCCACAAGAATTCAACACTGCATAGAAGAAAAATATGGTAGTCAGGACTGCATACTATCAATTGATTGCAGGACACTTATACAAAATGGGTGCAGATAGCATCTTGAGAAGATGTATGCTAAAACATGAAAGACCTGGCATTTTAGTAGAATCCTATGAGGGAATAGTAGGAGGATATTATGTAGGAAAAGCTACCATGCAAAAGGTATTGCGCGCAAGACTATGGTGGCCGATTGTTCACAGAGACTCAAAGGACTACTTCCAGAAATGTGATGTATGTCAGAGGGTGGGTAGACCAAATAGAAGGGATGAGATGCCCCTCAGACAACAAGTAACTTTGCAGGTATTCGACAAATGGAAAATAGATTTTGTGGGACCAATTAACCCACCAGCAAAAAGGTCAGGAGTGAGGTACATTATTACCGCGACAAAATACATAACAAGATGGGAAAAAGCAACACCAGTAAAAGATTGTAGCATAGAGACAACAACACACTTCTTGTTTGAGAAAGTGATCACTAGATTTGGATGCCCAAGGATTTTGATGAGTGCCCAGGGAACTCACTTCATTAACGACACTATTAAGGCTATGACTGAGGAGTTTGACGTTTATCATCAAAAGAGTACGCCATATCATCCTCAAGCAAATGGAACAATGGAAACCTTCAAGAAGATCCTCAAGAATTCACTAACAAATATATGCAACGTTAATAGGGACAATTGAGACTTGAAGATACCAACAGTATGTGGGCGTACAGGACCACATGCAAAAATTTGACAAGGCAAACACCATTCAGATTGGTGTATGGACAAGAAGCAGTGGTGCAATTAGAGTTTTTGGTACCTAGTCTGCACGTAGCAGTCATTGCCAACATGACAGAGCAAGGCACAATACAGGAAATGATAAGTCGACTGATGATCATGGAAGAAGATAGGATTCTAGCAGGGTTTCACAAGGAAGTACAGAAATCAAGGGACAAATATTGGCATGAAAGACATATTAAGAAGAAAAATTTCAAGGAGGGAGACTTACTCTTTAGGTGTACGACAGTAAATCTCTTCAACACCCAGGAAAAATCAGAAGGCATTGGTTAGGACTATACGAAGTAAAGACTTTCACAGATGGGGGAGTTGTATAGTTGAAGGATTTAGGAGGAACAGAACTCAGAGGGATGATCAATGGGATTCGACTGAAGTTGTATAGGGACAATCGACTTCCTATCACTTGAAAACTAAAAAAAACTAAGCGCAACGACAGAGAGGTTACCATGCCGAAAATCAAAATACAAAAACAAAGGCATAGTGCGAGAAGGGGCACGTGCACTCGAAAATGCTAGTGTGATGAAGAAAGGACCAATGGTCACTAAAAGGCGAAAATGGAGGGTACGACAAATAGGAACCAATGGACGATGACTATCAAAATTGAATGACAAGAACAATTGGCAGGACGCCGCATTAATAGCGCCAACCGGTGACGGCAAGGGAATTCAATAGCAAGTATGCGAGAAGTGCCAGTTCATTCAAAACGCAAGTTGGGTAATATCTCTAAGAAGTTTCACACAATTCCTATATAAGGTAAGCACGCAAGGATCGGAAGGGTTATTGTGAAATTGAGAAAAGCACAGAGCAACAGAGTATACGAGGGAGAGAGTGAGTTTGCAGAAGTTACAGAGCCAACTAAGCTTGGTGGAGAACATCTTTACCACCATGGAACCACCCAAGCTAGGAGTGTCAAGCCAAGCATGTAGAATACCTCGAAGCAACCTTATATCACCTTAGCATCCATAGGGAAGTGAACAAAAACAACCTCGGCCTCCGAAATTCATCAACTTGAACGAAATATCATCGCCCAGTATGGAACCAAGAAGCCTCACACTAGTGGTGGAGGAAACCCAACAGAAAACACTAGTGGGCATGGATATTGATATGCTCGAAGTAGGACAGAGCCAGCAGAGCCAGGATGTTACGTCCCCGACCGTCAACCCCACGACGGGGCAAATGCT
>JASDQU010100109.1:502166-531764 GCA_032191745.1 Picea mariana
ATATATATATATATATAACATGAATTAAGTCATATTACTAAACCAAAAAGAGTAATCATAGAATTATGACTAACATGCAGGTTTAATGGGATTAATAGTAATTCATGATTACATCGGAATACATGATAATATTGCAAGAATCACAGACATGCATATACTTATAAATTAAGTACAAAATTAAGACTTATCTTTTATTACTAGCGTAATTCCACCAACCACGTGCAGGCCTTCCACGAACCTCCCACATCTACAGCCACGCTGCTCATCATGATCAGCAGTGGGTCACCCCCAAGCTGGGACTAAGCTCCACCCAAGGCAAGGAATCCTAGTCTAGGATGAGGTTACAGGGAAAACAGCACAGAATAACTGGAAGGATTCTTCCTAGGATGCCTTCTTATGCCCACTACTCACAGACTCTCATTCCCCACATGCATGTTCCACCCGGGAGTATACACCTTCACAAACACAGTCCATCAGTGCTTCACCTCCCTCTCTGGGTCTCGGCAACAGGCTAGATCAGGAAGTCTTAGAGCTCCGTAGCTGGTGTTGGACTCTCTCTGGAAGAATACCACTTCCCAGCAGACTCCTTCACCTGGAAATAGCTTCTCACAGGCCTGACAGACTGCCTCTTCAACTAAGGGCCTTACAACCTGGTTCTTCAACCCCTTTCTAACTCAATTCCCGCACAGTGAGGATAACCACAACACAACCCCACTCAGGAAAATAGAAAACAACAACCTATAGACAGATCGGGTACGGATTCAGCTCTGTAATGGCAGATGGACTGAGTTCTTGAACTCACAAGTCGACTTTCTCCTCCTGACCAGTTCTCTCAACGGTGCATAGGTATGTTAAGGACAAACACAGACCAATAATGGAATCAGACGGATGATGTTTTGGTCTTCAAGAAGACGTCTCAGTTTTCTGGTTCTCAAAGTTGTGTGAGGGCATCTGAAATCAGACGCAAAGGATGATGGAATGAGGAGCGACCCCCTCCACGGCTGACTTATGTATTTTTTAACTGCATGTGCCTGGGTCAACACATGTCACCCATGAAGCTACATGCACTCTATCAACATGCGTTCCTCTCCAAGAACTTAGGACAAAACATATATTTCACATGGCTTTTGGAATAATATTAAAATATTATTCCCAAGGACTTAATCCCCTAGGCTCAATACTTAGCCTCTCTTTCCAACCTTCCAGCCCCCAATCCCTTACCCACTCTGTGGAAGCTTAGTCCCCCATCACTCAGTCATCGTGGTCGGTCTGCACGGATCAGTGTTTATATTTTTATTAATGTTATGCATAATTAAATATACAAAAATAGCCTCCTGGCCTTAACACTTGGGCTCTCCGACCTAATAAACTCATAAGCCTTACCAGCTTATATTAACTTGGCTCACCAGCCTATAAAATATGATTTAAAATTCATAAACATGATTACAACAGGACTCGTCCTTGGGGATATTACAATCCCCTCCCCTTATTTTTTCACTGTCCTCGGTGCAACTTTCACACAACATCAACAAGATTTCTAAAATATTCAAAAAGATGCAAGTATTATGCTCGCATAGCATCCTCATGCTCCCATGTCGCATCCTCAGGACCGTACCAGGTCCACTGGACCTTTACAAGCCCTATAGCTCGATTCTGGAGCTGTTTGCTTTTCCTGTCCAATATGCGCACAGGATGCACTTGTAGGATACCTTCTTGCTCCACCTGAATCACATTCCAATCGATAACATGATTAGCATCAGGTATATATTTCTTAAGCAATGAAACATGAAACACATTATGTACAGTCATGGATGCAGGTAATGCAAGCATATATGAGACTGGCCCAATCCTTTCTAGGATTTCAAATGGCCCACAAAATCTGGCTACCAACTTGGCACAGTTTCCCAGCTTCAAGGAACTTCTATTAGCTTTTACTTTCAGGAAAACATGTTCACCCACTTTGAATTCTCTGTGGGTTTTGTTTTTGTCAGCATAACTTTTCTGCTTGTCTTGGGCAGCTTTTAAATTCTGCTTAATTTTAAGCATTTGCTCTTCCATTTCCTTGAGCAACTCTGGCCCAATTACTGCCCTATTAGTTAGATTATCCCATCTTACTAAAGTATTTCACTTTCTACCATAAAGTGCTTCAAATGGGCTCATCTTCAATGATGCTTGATACCCATTATTGTAAGCGAATTCTACCAAGTGTAGGTAGTCTTCCCATTTTAATGGTTTTTCCATCACATACATTCTCAGTATGTCTTCTATCACTCTGTCCACCCTCTATGTCTATCCATCAGACTCAGGATGATAAGTTGTACTAAGGTTCAGATTCGATCTGAATCCTTTAAACAATCCTTTCCAGAAATTCGAGGTGAATTTCAGGTCTCTGTCGGACATAATTGTTTTAGAAATTATGTGCAATCGTTCCACTTCCTTCATAAAAATATCAACAACATTTGTTGCCTTGTGAGTAGTTTTCAGTGGAATAAAATGGGTAGCTTTTGTAAGCTTTTCCACCACTACCATGATTGAATCATGCAGCTTGCCTGTTCTAGGAAATCTTGTAATAAAATCCATTGTCACCACTTCCCACTTCCATTCAGGAATGGGCAAAGGTTGTAGAAACCCTGTTGGGTGCCTATGCTCAGCTTTAACCTTCTAGCATTCCATACATCTGGCAATATATTTAGCGATCTCTTTCTTCATACCTAGCCAAAATTAACGGCTCCTGACTGTTGCCATAGTCTTCTGATATCCAGGGTGCCTAACATAAGTCACGTTATGCATTTCTCTTAGAATCGCAAGTTTCAAACCCTGGACATTGGGTATATACACTCTGTTTTTGTACAGAAGTATTCCATCAGCTTCCAAGGTGTAATTTTCCTCTTTCTGTGGTCTCTCACTTTGTTATAGCTTTGCTACCAAGTCTCTGTACTGCAAATATGCATTTGCAGCTTCCAAAATTCTATCCTTAATATTAGTCTTGTACATGCTAATGGTTGAAGCATGTAAGTTGTGCACCTTTCTATTGAGTGCATCGGCCACCTTGTTTTCCTTCCCTTTGATATGCTTGATATCAAAGTCGTATTCACACAGAAACTCTAGCCACATACTCTACCTGGCATTTAAGGTAGGTTGGTCGAACAAGTATTTCAAATCGTTGGGGTTTGTTCTCAATTCAAATCTCCTTCCCATGAGGTAATGTCTCCATTTCCTTAGAGCGTGAACGATTGCTGCCAACTCCAAATCGTGAGTGGCATAATTATTTTCGTGCTCTTTCAGCTTCCTGGACTCATAACAAATTACGAATCCATTCTGACTGAGAACTCCTCCCAACCCTTCTTTACATGCATCTGTGCACACCACGAAATCCACATTTGGATCTGCAATCCTCAAGATTGGAGCGCTAGTTAATAGTTGCTTCAATCACTGGAAACTTTTCTCACACTCTTCAGTCCACTGAAACTTTTTCTCCTTCCTTTGCAAAGAAGTGATAGGGTGAGCTATCTTTGAGAACCCTGTGATAAACCTTCTCTAATAGCCTACTAGACCCATAAAGGATCTAAATTCTGCCACATTCCTTGGTGCTGACCATTCTCTAAAGGCCTCAACCTTCTCAAGATCCACGACGATCCCTTCTTCTGAAATAATGTGCCCCAAGTAATGGATCTACCTTTGATAAAACGAGCATTTGCTCAACTTGGCATATAGCGGGTGTTCTCTCAACACTTGCAACACCATCCTCAGGTGTTTTTCATGCTCTTCCTCTGACTTGGAATACACCAAAATGTCATCCAGGAAGACTATGACAAACTTGTCTAGATAGTCCCTAAATACACCATTCATCAAGCACATAAAAACAGCAGGTGCGTTCGACAGCCCAAACTGTACCACTGTAAACTCGTAATGACCATACCTTGTTCTGAAGGCAGTCTTGCTGATGTCTTCATCCTTTATTCTTACCTGGTGATATCCCGATCTGAGATCTATCTTCGAAAATATTTTCTCACCTTTCAACTGATCGAAAAGATCGTCGATCCTCAGCAGAGGATACTTGTTCTTGACAGTTGCTTTGTTCAACTGTCTGAAATCAATGCACAGCCTCAACGTCTCGTCCTTCTTCTTCACGAACAGGAATGGGGCACCCCAAGGTGACACACTTTGGTGAATGTACCCCTTCTTTAGAAGTTATTCAAGATGCAATTGCAACTCTTTCAGCTCTGGCGTACTCATTCTATAAGGAGCTTTCGACACTAGAGCTACTCCAGGCATCAAATTTATAGAGAAATTGATATCTCTCTTCAGAGGTAGTCTGGGTACCTCCTGAAATATTTCTTCAAACTCTATTAGTACCACATGGTCTCCAATATTTGAGACTTCATCTCTGGATGCTTCCTCCACACGGGATGCAAACAATTGACAGCCTTTCATGTAGCACTTTTTCAGCTACATTGCTGAGATTTATCTAACAACCACAGCTCTAGGAATTCCTTGGACTATTTTTTGATTCCCCTCCTCATCCAGGAAAGTAAATTCCTTGTTATGATAGTTCAGGAGGGCATGGTGTTGGTCCAACCAGTCCATCCCGATTAAATAGTCATAAGAGCGTAAAGGCAGAATATTCAATTCATCCTTCGTGTTCAATCCCTTCATGTCCATAGGACGGGACTTAACCAACTCAGTGACTTTCCTCTTGGTTCTTGTAGCCAACTGAACTAACCAAGACTTTTCATGTTTGCTTCTTAATAAATGCAAACTTTCCATGACCCTAGGATCTACATAACTATGGATAGCCCCTGAATCAATTAAAATAATAAATGGTTGGTTGTTAATCATACCTTCCACTTTAATCATGTGCGACTGAAATTCATCTTGCTTGTTGTCTAGGGCCGCATAGATCCTTGGCATTCTACTGCCCATGTCCTCCACTTTTTTAGCTTGTTGAACATTATGGACAGCTCTTGCTTTGCCATTTTTATGGGGGCAATCTCTGTACTTGTGGTTCTCTTTACAACCCCAACACTGAATGGGCATCTGTCTCAGCCTTTGTTCCCCCACTTTAGCCATTCTCGGCTCTCTAAATGATGGTTGTCCTTGAGGACTATTTCTGAAAAAGGGAGATTTGTTTCCCTTCTGCCTCTGTTCTTTCTTAAACTTCTTCTGGTCATCCCAACCCTTCTGAAAGGTAGGATTTTATCTTTGATGTTCATATAAGCATTCTGCTCTTCTTATTGTTTCTTCCATAGTCTTAGGATCATCATACTAAATCTTGTCACCAATGGGAGGTGGCAGTCCACTCAGATACCTCTGAATCTTGACAGCCTCATCTTTGATGAATGGAACATACTTCAGCAATTCCAAAAACCTTCGTTCGTATTCATCAATGGTCATGCTGCTCAGCTTGAGTTCGAAGAACTCCTTCATCTTTCTGTCATAGTATCTTTTAGTCAGGTATTTCCTCTTGAAATACCTCTTGAATTCCTTCCAAGTGATATCTTTCTCTCTAATGTGTTGCACCTGCACAAGTTGATCCCACCGCATGGATGCTTTTCCTTTTAGTTGATACATCACAATTCTTCCTGGTGCGTGAGAGGAATAATTCTGCAGTTGGAAATATTTCCTCATGCCAAGAAACCATGTTTCGGCATCTTCCTCCTTCTTATGTTCTCCATCAAACGTAGGAGGCTTAATCTTGTTCATCTCCCCTTTCAATTCATCCAGTCCAAATCTTCGGTGTTTTCTGGTAGGGGATGGGCTTGAACTACTATGTTATTTCTTATCGGAATGCTTTGGGGAGTGACGACGATGTCTGCTACCAATCCTCGATCTTCTTTTTCTCTTAGAGGTCCTGCGACTCCCTGTTTTGCTTGTGTCACTCTCCTTTTCCAATTTCCTTTCTATTCTTTCCATTCTGTTCAACATCTTTAAGTTGAATTCACCCTACTGATCCCTGACCCTCATGAGCTCTTGGCTATCAGCTCGGCGAGCCTGGGCATCTTTCTACAATCTTTCAATGATTTTCATCATATGCCCTTCCTTATCCAATTCTCTTCTGTGCCCATTGGAATTCGATCCTTTGACTCCCAAGTTGACATCCCTTCCTTCTCTTTCGTTCTCTGAATTGGAGGCAATCCGCACCTCTTCCATTTCTATACTCGACGTCGATTTGTGGCTATCCTGACACTCGTTGAACTCTGCACACACAACGTGCAGTCAAACGAAGTTTGTCAGGCCTTAAACCCTTAATAAAACTACAACATTCATAAACCAACGCGAATAAGAAAACATTTTGATTCCATGAATTTTCTGAGATCTGTTTGGCTCTGCAATTTCCGGGTGATAGCCCCCGTTTTCTTAGTCCCCAACCCATGCGTCCACGGACCATGATCAAACGCTAAACTTCTAGGTGCTACAAGGCTCTCCAAACGAAACTTCAGGTTTCGGGATTTTGGGGCTTCGGGGTTTCAGGTTTCAGGGTTTTGGTCCCAGAGGTTCTCGCACTCGCTTCCCTCTCCAACTCTCGACTCTCGAACTTCCGACCTCTCTCCCCCTAGGCCCACATCACAGTCGTCGCCAACCAATATAGTGACACATGGTGTCCTTAAGAAGGTCCACATCACTTCCAACAACGTCATAGGGTCCCACCACTTATCCAGCCCATTCAGGTTCAGTGTTGTAAACCACGCTCTGATACCATACAGTAACATCCCCGGCCGTCAACCCCACGACCGGGCAAACACTACTGTGCAAAAACAACATTCTCATACTTATATATATAACATGAATTAAGTCATATTACACACATCTAACTAAACCAAACAAAGTAATCATAGAATTACAACTAACATGCATGTTTAATGGGATTAACAGTAATTCATGATTACAGCGGAATACATGATAATATTGCAAGAATCACAGACATGCATATACTTATAAATTAAGTACAAAATTAACACTTATCTTTTATTACTAGTGTAATTCCACCAACCACATGTAGGCCTTCCACTAACCTCCCAGATCTACGACCATGCTGCTCATCACGCTTAGCAGTGGGTCACCCCTAAGCTGGGGCTAAGCTCCACCCAAGGCAAGTAATCTTAGTCTAGGCTGAGGTTACAAGGAAAACTGCACAGAATAACCAGAAGGATTCTTCCCAGGATGCCTTCTTACACCCACTACTCATGGACTCTCATTCCCCACATGCCTGTTCCGCCCGGGAGTATACACCTTCACAAGCACAGTCCATCAGTGCTTCACCTCCCTCTTTGGGTCTCGACAACAGGCCGAATCAGGAAGTCTTAGAGCTTCGTAGCTGGTGTTGGACTCTCTCTGAAAGAATACCACTTCCCAACAGACTCCTTCACCTGGAAATAGCTTCTCACAGGCCTGACAGACTGCCTCTTCAACTAAGGGCCTTACAACTAGGTTCTTTAGCTCATTTCCAACTCGATTCCCGCATGGTGAGGATAACCACAACACAACCCACTCAGGAAAACAAAAAACAACAACCTACAGACAAATCGGGTACGAATTCAGCTCTGTAATGGCAGATAGACTGGGTTCTTGAACTCACAAGTCGACTTTCCCCTCCTGACCAGTTCTCTCAACGGTGCATAGGTATGTCAAGGACAGATGTAGACCAATAACGATATCAAACGGATGATGTTTTGGTCTTCAGGAAGACGTCTCGATTTTTTGGTTCTCAGAGCTACGTGAGGGTATCTGCAATCAGACACAAAGGATGATGGAATGAGGAGTGACCCCCTCCACGACTGACTTCTATAGTTTTTAACTGCATGTGTCTGGGTCGACACATGTCACCCATGAAGCTACATGCACTCCATCAACATGCGTTCCTCTCTAGGAACTTAGGACAAAACATATATTTCACATGGCTTTTGGAATAATATTAAAATATTATTCCCAAGGACTTAAGCCCCTAGGCTCAACACTTAGCCTCTCTTTCCAACCTTCCATCCCCCAATCCCTTACCCAGTCTGTGGAAGCTTAGTCCCCCATCACTCATTCATCGTGGTCGGTTTGCACGCAGCGGTGTTTATATTTTTATTAATGTTTTGCATAATTGCATATACAAAAACAGGCTCCCGACCTTAACACTTAGGCTCTCCAGCACTCATAAGCCTTACCATCTTATATTAACTTGTCTCACCAGCCTATAAAACATGATTTACAATTCATAAACTTGATTACAACAGGGCTCGTCCTTGGGGATATTACACAGGATACAGGAAATCCTTTGCACTCTAAAATCCCTGAAGAAGCCTTAAGGGTTAATGGGATGATCCCAAACCAGGTAGAAGTGACTGCACCAGAAAAGTCACACACAACCACGTCGGAGCAGCCACAGGAGGGCATAGTAGAAGATGTCACTAGACGGGAAGAGGAGTATGTAGAAGAGAGAAAAATGGAGGTTGGAATCTCGAGTCAACCACCATAGCGAAAGTGGAAGCAACCAATAGCAAGCTCACCATGCAGGCAGACTGCCGAGAGATCCAATCATTGTCGCGCAGCGCGATACCTAACATTGGGGAGCACTTCAGACCCTAAAAACAAAAGTGAAAATGCAGGCATGTTTGCAGGGTATTACAACGACATGTAGGAAAACATTACCAACACTTGGTGGATTATGCCAGAATTGGTCGCACAATATCATGGCATAGACAACTTTAAAGTGACCAGGCATGCACTATGGATCCAAGCACGGAAGGATCCCAAGAACGAATGGCTACAATTGCAGTACTACGTCAAGGAAGAGGATGTAGAAATGGCCATCAAGGATTGGCACGATGACTGGAGGGTTCCAGACCTAAATCAAGAGATGTCCACAGATAAGGAGGCTAATGTAGGGCCAGAACAGACATCTTTGGGAGAAAAAACAACGCCCAAGAAGCCAAATCCAGGTCAGTACCCGGTGCAACAGAAGAAAGGGGGTGCGTCCAAGAAAGGTACCCAGGTGGGGAAGAAGAACAACACCCAGGCGTTGTAGGAATAGGAAAAAGAGACTGAGATAGCATGGGGGACCACATCAAGTGCTACTCAACAGGAGAAAGGCCAAACCAAGAGGCCAATCATACAAATGGGGGGTGTGCGCAAGAAAACTAAGGCACACAAAACACCACCAGAATATACGATCATGGAGGACGACGCGTACCTCATGGCCCAAATGGTCCAGGATCGAACAACAGAGGATTTTGACAAAGCCCAGCATCAAAGCAACATGATTCAAGATGAGCTGGCAGACATGAGGCAACTCATCGAGCAGATCAGAGAAACACAAAGGGATGGTAGAGAAATAGAATCAGTCCTCACAACATCACATATAGGAGCCAAGGGTGAATCAAGGGAGCATGATAGGATCCAAACGATAGCACAGTCGAGCTCGACGTTTCACGTTACACCCAACATGTTGTGCATGGATGAAATTGTTGGTCAGACACCCTTGAAATATTTGGCCCAAATAGAGTTGGTAATGACGCGGATACCAACCAAGGCATTGTATAAACTGCAAGTCAGTGTTGCACAGGAGGTACATTCGCGCACATGCACAGACACACCGAAACTACAACAGACGAAGGATAATAGAGAAGCATTTGAATTGGTGCTCAAGAAGGTCAAGCTCGAGACCAAAGACGAGAAAGATCACATGGATAGGCTCAAGCAGGGATTAGTTGTAGCCTATGACAAAATTACAAAGAGCGCATAGATAACAGAGCTCACGACGACGCATAAGATTGATAAGATTGTGCAGACAATCGATCAATACAGGTAGGAGATCAAGAACCTCTAGGAACATCTCATCCCTACCACTCCCCCAGAGGTGAAGGAGCAAAGGAAGCAAGAAGTAGCAGCACAGATGGAGGAGGTGGAGCGACAAGTCCTCGTAGCTGCCGACTTGTTTGATAAAGAAGCATAACTATGGACAAAACTGGAGGAGGATCAGCAGGTCCAGCAGTGGGACCAGGAAGAAAAGATAAGCACACCTATCCAGGACCTCAAGCAGAGGCAGAAGACAATGTCGATCACTGAGCGCCTCAAAGGAGTACATGATATGAAGAAGCTACAAGTAGAACTCATAGTCGTGCAAACACAGAAGAAGGAGCGACAAGCTCAAATGGAACCTCTCCAAGAGCGGGCAACGAAGGTCATTACGTAGGCAGAAGAGGAAAAGAAGAACATGGCACAAACTCAGGTAGAGTGCGCAGAGATTATCAGCGGCAAGATTGCAGTGCAATTATTGGACACACTCAAAGAAAATATCATGCAGGCTCAAACACAAGCAAAGGAACCCACATAGAAGTTCCAGGCTCTCGCAGGAGCTATTGAATAAGTGCACAAATTTTAAGTGGCTCGGTACGAGCCACATGTCAGTGTTGGGGGACTGTTGGATGTAGGTTGAGTCAGGAAGAAAGGTTATTTTTGGAGGAGAAGAATGCAAGGAGGAAAGGACAGCTGGAAGGAGAAGCAGCATGTGTAAGAGAAGCAGGTGAGGTGCACATGTGAGGAATACCTAACGACGCTAGGGTTAGGGTTTGTGTAATATACTGTAATGGTTGGTGAGCCAAGGATATAAATAAGTAGTAATTAGAGGAAGAGAAGAGGGACAAAGACACAGACACACATAGAGGGAGAGAGAATTGTAAGAACTATACAAGTCATTAAGTTGGTGAGCTAGGGAAGTAGTGAGTGACTCGATCCCGAGGGTTAGATAGGAGGATGAGGATCCTGGTGCGATCTAGTCAGGCTCACGAGGATCGAGGAGCCTGTGGAAGAGAAGGAGACCTAAGATTGTAAACACGCACGACGTGATATATTACTGAACCATAATAAAATCTTGAGAGCCAGATCTTTGTGGACGTAGCCCAGGAGGGGGTGAACCACGGTAACACCCATGTTATGTGAATGAATGTGTGCGTCTTTATGGTTGATCAATTGTTGAATGTTAGATGAATGAATTAACTAGTTAGATCTGGTATTCCACGTGCATGAATAAAATGATTGTTATAATTATATGTTAGATTGAATGAATAAAGATTACAGAGTACAACCACAGATCTACGCTCATTCCCAGGTTGCAAACACTTGAGCATTGCAGCCACTCATAGAGTTATCTCAGGTGAGACTGCACAGTACACTCTGTGTGTTGCATTTCCTTCTATTCTACCAGAGGGGCTGATAGTTTTAAAGGGATTTTGTTGGGAGATAATCAAATATGAACCAGGGTCAATCTATGATAGTAAGATAAGAATCATAATAACCCATAAGGAATCCTAATAAGAAAAATACCAATACAAGAAGAGTAAAAAACCAACATCCAACAACTTCAAATGGTTACCCATGCATCTCAGGGCTGTTAGCACAATGAAAATATTTTCCATAAAGGGCATCTGTATTTGAGAAAACAATCCACCTTTAAATAAATAGTGTTATTTGAACTCCATGCATCTCCAATAGTAGGTCATTTTGTCTTTCATAAAACATATGAACAAATGAAAATTTTATTTTTTTGAGAAGGCGTGAAGAAGGACATCCATACATTTTTGGTAGAGTATGACCTTTGTCTATGACACAACAGAGAAACAATGAAAACTCCAAGTAAACTACAACCTTTACCTATTCCTCCAACTGTATGGACTAACATTTCTGTGGACTTCATTATGGAGTTACCCAAATCAGGAAATAAATCAATCATCATGGTTGTGGTCGATTGCCATTCTAAATATGCTCATTTTTGTGCTCTACAACACCCCTTTAAAGCTTCCATGGTCACTCAAGTCTTCATGGATACTATCTTTAAAATCCATGGTGTGCTACAATCTATTATAACATACCGTGATCCCACTTTCACAACAACTTATAGAAATATTTTTTTAGGATCCAGGGAACTCAATTACATCTTGGCACTACCTATCACCCCCAAACTAATGATCAAACAGAAGTTGACAACAAGTGTTTGGAATCATATTTGAGGTTCTTTAATTTAGAATGACAATCCTGATGGGTTTAGTGGTTATCCCTAGTAGAATGGTGGTACAAAAACATATGATGGGGGCACTCGCATGACCCCCTTTGAGGTTGTCTATGGCCAAAATTCCCCATTAGTGATATCCTACTTACCATAACTCCCTAAGGTACATGAGGTTGAAAAAACCCTCATAGGTCGGGATGACATTCTTCACACTCTCAAATATAATCTAGTCATGGCTCATAAAGATGAAGCAATAGGTTTATCAACATCACTTTGAATGTCGTTTTGAAGAGGGGGGTTAGGTGTTCCTTCATCTGCATCCTTATAAGTAGTCTTCCCTCAAAGAAAACCACCACCAAAATCTTGATCTAAAGTCTTATGGCCCCTATAAGGTCCTCAATCATATTGGGATAGTGTCTACAAATTAGAACTTCCAAGGCACTCTAAAATACATTCAATATTTCATGTTTCTTGCTTAAATAAAGAGGTTGGATCTCATTGTTGTGTTCAAACCAGACTTCCCAAGTTGGATGAATAAGGTTCCACTTGGTTGCATCCTAAGTCCATCCTTGAAAAAAGAGAGAGTTTTTTCCATTAGCACACTATCTAGAAAGTCCTAATTCAATGTAAGGATACACAACCCAAGGATGCCACATGAGAACCAGTAAAGATCCTTCAACAATTCCCTCATCTCCAACCTTGAGGACAATGTTGTTTTTTAAAGAGGGGAGCATGTTAGGATCTTATTCTCCATGATCCCATAAGTAGATAGATAGCTTGATATGTATTTCTATGTATGGATATCATCTCCAGTAAATAAGGCTCATGTAGTAGTGTGCAAGCAAATTAATTTAAGGAGGCTTACTAGAAGGTTATGCCTACTAGAAAGTTCCTTCTCTAGAATTTTCCTATGAAGTAAATAGTATTATATAAAGAAGTATAAACAAAGTAATGGTTTTTCCAATTGGTAGGGCCCTGGACAACATGGAAAGTAGGTAATGATCAACGCATCAGGGTTGGCCAGGACCCTCGGTTGGGTGCAAGTGACATGTTTAGATTTATGGCCCCTCTTCTAAACCACCTTCATGTCGTCAATATTTCCAGGCTCTTGAACATTAGTGTGGGCGTACCCTGGCTTAGAGGCAAAGCAGGTTGGAGGGACGTGACCTCTCTTGATATTCCTGTTGAGTTGGTAGAGGAGTGGGATTATTTTATTTCTCTTCTTTCTGAGAATTCCATCTCCCTTGAGAGTGAGGAGGAAGATTCCTTGTGTTGGAATCTTAATCCTAAATCCAGTTCCTTCACAACCAAGTTGGGATATAAATCCTGGTTCGAAGATTGTCAACAGTCACTGCCTTCCAGGTGGTGGAAACACCTTTGGAAGCTCAAATCCCCTATCCATTGCAAGCTAACCTATTGGCTTGCCCTGAAAAACAAATTGTTAACCTAGGATAACGACTTGAAGAGGGGATGGATTGGGTTGAATCGATGTGCTTTATGTAAAGAAGCGGAAGATTATATCTCTCATTTATTTGTTTCTTTTCCATATGCAAGGAAGGTCATGGCATCTATAAAATATAAGCTAGGGGATTCAATGTACTGTTCCAATGACTCTTTGGAAGAGGTAACAAAGTGTTGGATGATGGATTGATCAGTTTCTTTGTATGCTATTCTCTCTAGTATGCTGGTGACTAATCTTTGTTGGGTCCATAACACATATATTTTCAGAGACTCCTTTGTTTGTCCCAAAATTATTGATGTAGTCACTATAAATTAGGAAAATGAGATCAAATTGGATACTAAAGAGTTGAAGCAGAGGTGCCCCATAATGCCATCTTTGGATCTAGGCACTCCTTGGGGCTTCTTTGACGGGGCTTCTCAAGTTAATCCCCCTAAGTGTGCGGTTGGTGTGGCGCTTTATTTCAACCAGTCCCATTATATTTTTATCACTTTTTCCCAAAGAGGAGGATCTAACAATCGGGTAGATTCCATAGCTTTAAGGACTCTTTTGAACTTAGTTGAAGAAAAAAGAACCAAAAAATTGCAGTTTCTTAGGGACTCTAAGTTGGTTATCAACTGAGCTCAAAGAAAAAATAATGTTCAGAATATAATGTTGGACCCAATTTTGAGAGATATAGAGTACTCCTTCTCGACCTTTGAATGGATATATTTTGACCATATTCTGAGGGAAATTAATACAAAGGATGATGGGCTCTTTATGAAGACTTTGGATCTTCACAATGGCGCTTTCATTTTCTACGAATTTTTGAATGGTGTAGAGATGGAAGTGTTGGAATTCAGAATTTAGAGGCCTAATGGTAACTAGTTTAAAGTATGCAGGTCGAGGGAAATGAAGGAAGGTTTTTTGTATGAACAATTTTTTGAATGGTGCCTAAAATGGCCTTATGAACGAATGTAACATATTCTTTTTTGAATATAAAGTCTTTTTTCCAAAGGAAAAAAAAAACAAAGTAATGAGATGTATTTTGAAGTTTTTTGTAATTAGAGCTTTGCCCGATCGGAATTTCCCCCCTCAAAGAGGCAAGTGAACATTGATTCTAGTAATAAAGGTATAACATTTTGGTGTTATTTTGCTTCTTTATTTGGAAATTTTGGTTGCAATTTTCCTTTCTACTATAAATTTGGGAAAAATGTGTTATTTCTTCTCTATATCTTTTATTTTTCTAATAAAAAACATCACATGTTTTGACATCCTTGCCAACCCATCCCTACTTATGGGTATTGTACAAGATCAAGGACATGATCACCCTCACTAGCTAATAAATCCAATACCTTTCGATTGACTAGCCTACACAACCACTCCCACTAGCCTCTCTTGGGAGACATCCTCCTTGACATGTGCATATGCACATCAGTCATTGGTTCAGGAGGGAGGTTATCAAATGTAGGTCGAGTCACTAAAAAACTCTCAAAAAATAAAGTAAATAACTTTGAAGCAAAGGGGAAGAAAATCCTTCCTTCAAACACAACATGACATTGATCTAGAAAAAAACGAAATTGTCACAAAAAAAAGTAGACCACCTAGTCAATATGGGCCTCTAAACTAAACTATCTACATAGTGCATCATAGGGAAACTAATGCATTTTCCATATGAGATATAGTGTGTTGGTGTCATGACCATGAGAAACATGCACCTAACCTCCTCCACACCAAATGCATGTAAACACAACTGGACACCAAAAACCTATAAGGAACTAGGCTCGGTGATGGCCTCACTAACATATCTCTACACATATGCCAATTGGCTCTCTCCCACAACACAGGCTGGAAAATTGGGGAACTAGGGGAAATACTTCTCTCTCCTAGATAGCTTGATAATAAAATTAATGTCCTCCTTTTAGGGCTAGTACCATAGATCAGGTTCAACCCTAAATGTCTACCTAGCATGATCCCAACAATGGATCAATTATGTTAACAAGTGCAAGTTCCTTTTGAGGGATGTATCCTCCTCATAAATCTTGAGGAGGCCAACATCCCTCCAAGGGATCCAATTGTATGTTGTGGTAAGATGAGGGTACATATCCCTCTCTCTCTCTCTAGCCTCCCACTCTTGTGGAAAGTTGTACATGTCCACCTACAATTGTTGTTGTCATCATCATTGTCTCTAATTCACATATAAATTTCATTAGTTGCACATACACACACATAACATAAACAATCTATGATAAAGAATGACTCAACTAATTAGAGAGGTAAACTTATAATTCAATGACGAATAATAGAAGGAAAATGATTGAGTGTTTTTCATTTTAAAATATTTTTTTTCTAAATGATTGAGTGTTTTCCTTTCAAGAGCATAGGAGAAAGACTCGAAAAAGAGCATAGGGGGTTCAAGCTACATAGGGAAATGCCTAATTTGGCATTTTTGTGTAAATAAAGATAATAGTTGAGAACCCATATAGGGCTAAATACAGTAAGTAGGTTATTCAGTCATGCCGGAATGGATCCGGGAAAAAGGAAGGGACCATTTTTAATATTATTAAAAATAGAAGTTATTTTTTTGGAAACAAAATTGTGTAAATCACATAGATGCATTGTCCACAATGCCAAATATACCTCAACACACCTTAGCTGGTGTGCCTAAGTAAAACCTAATGCACAATGAAAGTGGATAAAGTTTTTATTATAATTATCTATAATTGGGGTGCCACTTGTACAAGGGCATCAAGATTGCAACAATGCACCTTGTATCTCCCAGTGCACTGCCAACAACGCATTGGTACATTTTGAAACACACTGTCAAGCTAGGTAAAATTTATTTCTAGCCTAGGATTAATGATCTACTTACAATACATTGGTGCACCAACAACAATACCTCTAAGTTTCATTTCATGTATTGATGAAGAGAAATAATCATTTGTATTAGTTGGCTTTAATGATGCTCTTGTTATGTACAATATCATTGGTGTTGATGTCATTATACATTCACAAATGCATTGGTAAGCACAAGAAAATGTTTAGTTAAAATTTTCCTATTAGTGTGCTTGGTATGCATGAAAGAACCACTAACTATGCCTCCTTACATTTCATAGAGCACTATCAAGCTTGAGATATTTTTTATATACAAAAAGATCTCAATAGTGCACATGTAATATGAAGAAACATTGCTTATGGTGATTCCACATATTATAAAAAGCACCAAGAAAGGTAGGATGTTTTTAATGATTTGTTGGCGCAATGCATGTAACTTGGTGATGCACTGCTAATGATGCATGCTATAAATTTATATGACACGCCACATAGTTTGGTGCGAGTTGAATGACTTGAATGTACCGCATGGAATTTAAAAAAAAATTGAAGAAAAGGCCAAATTTAAGCCAAAATCAAAATTTTAATCCACTAAAAATGTAAATGAGGAGGTAATAAACAATTTACCTAGTATCTTCCCTACCAAGGAGGCATTGTTGTTGCATAGAGAAAAAATGAAGATGTGATAACATTTTGAAATTTTGAAAACGAACCAAATCCATGGGCAAAGCAAAGGACTCAAGGATTCCATAACATAGTAGTGCTGACAACAAGACAATCATATGGGGATGGTGAGCATTGGTGCTTGTGAGGTTGGAAACACTAAATGAAATGTAAAAATTAAATTATGGTTTGGTAAAATGTTTTTTTTACCGACCCTGGTGCACTTGCTAGCAAGACACACTGATGGATACAAAATAGTCGAACACCATTTTATTTTAAAAAAATGTAAGATGGTGCTCTATTCAACGGTGAGCATCAATCTGTGTTTTAGTTATTAATCGCACTGGTTAATTTTTTAATATTTTTAAATAAAAACCTATGTTTTATAACAAAGTGTCTAAACTTTCTTCAATGCTTCTTACATATAGTTGCACTAGTGAACTTATAGTCTTACAACACACTATAATGCGGGTTCTAAAAAAATGAAACATTATCCGATGCTCCTTTTATGGGAGAATCGATATGTTTTGGTATTTTTTTAAATAAAAACCAATATTTCATAGAAAAATATCTAAACCTTATCAAATGCATACTAGATATTAATGTAACGATAAGATCACATGTTTTTTCTTTAACATAAAAAAAAGTATTATAATAATATGGGGGTTGTTGCATAGATAATAGTGGTTACATCAATTGGACAAAACTTTCAAAAAACAAAATGAAGCAGTCCTTTGCTACTACAAAAAGTAATTCAAAACATAATATGTGATAAACATTCTAGGTATTCTTGCTTATGGCACGATTAACAAAAATGCCAGAAAATCTATAACTTTCAAGTACATAAGAATTATTAGAATACTTGGTTACTATTAGTTTCTTCTTGCCTTGCATAAGAGGTAGGGGAGTGGTGTTGTCCCAAGTCCATTGGTTGTTTGAGCTGGTGGACTATAACTTCTTCCTTGAAATTAGCTTGTGTTGAGTTGTTGGATGCCTGATTGTTGGAGGCTGAAGACAGTTTCTTTAGGCAGTTTCAAAGCCAAGTTTATCACCATATTACATTCATCTTCAAGAATACTTATTCTTTGTTTTTTGATGAATCAACATGTTCATAATGTTAGCATGATGTGAGATGCAATGGTGTTCTATTTAATTGATCTTCAAAGTAATTGGCATTAGAGTTCTTTTGTTGAAATGAAATCCTTCTTCATGTCTCTTCTAAACTCGAAGATATCCCTATTGTCCACATTGTACTTTTCCACTATCCTAAACAATTGAGAGCAGACCTTACAAGGGAAATTATGGAGCTAAGAGAGAGATATCTCTCTTGAACTCTAGAAACTAAATCTAGAATCGAAAGAGACAAATCTCTCTGCATCAAGAATTCCCAAGCATGATCACACGTCAGTGGTGCATTGTTCATTTATTATTATTATTTGGATACAATGCACCATTTCTTGGGGCGCATTGGCGCATGCTGGAGCTATTAAACACATAATCTAATATTTGAATTTTGTAAAATAAAAACTTATATTTTATAACAAAATATCTAAACCTAATTCAATGTTCCTTACATATAGATGCATGGGTGTGCTTATACTCTAACAATGCATCATAATGTGTAATTCCAAAATATTAATTTGTCAATTGGGTTTAGCTCGAGTGGTTGGAAGGAATGATTGTTATCCTCCCCGTTCAAGTTTAGTTCCCACAAGTGACATGTTGAGCTCTTGACGAGTATATTATTGTAATGGCTTCAAGCCTTGTTGTTGACTAGTGTTGTGTCTTGAATATTCTAGGGTTTACCTTGGGTACAATCCTCGAAACAAGGGGAAGTACTCAGGGATTTCCATGGGCTTTGTAACCTAGATTTTTTTTGCAAAATAATAATATGTCATTTGATGTTCTTATATAAGAAACACACATGTGCTTCATCTATGGGAGCACACATATATGTTTTTGTAATTTTTTAAATAAAAACCAATATTGTGTAGGAAAATGTCTAAACCTCATTTGATGCGTTGTAGATAGTAATGCACCGGTGTGCTTATAAGTTTAAGGCACATAGTTTAAAGATGTTTAACATTAAAGTAACCAATCTTTTTAATCATTGATTAGCGATATCGATATTTGGTACACCTGGTTATTTAACACACCAATGCACCATTGTTATGAGCACATCGATGCACTTCATACAATTTAAGCACACCGATTAAAAACCTCTCTTAAAACCTCTAGTCATCTGCCTTCGCTAGCAACCTTTACTATAAATGGATAAGAGAGAATTATTTTAAAAGGTTCCGCAAAAACCTCCACTAAAAGATGTTTTCATTGTAGTGTTGATATTGGGCAAACAAGTTAAAAACTTTCTTTAACTCAAAAAACTTGAGATTCATAAGTTTCTTCATTATTTTTAAACAATTCAAGCAGATAAACCACCCTTAGAAAAACCAAATGGATACTTCGACTTAAATTCTTAGTGTGGATATCTTTGGGGGAGCACAATCAAGTTAAAGTACCCAATTACCTTACTCCCTTGACACTCTCTCTCTATATATAATTAATTAATTTTAAAATTTTGTAAATGTATCTGAAGGACTTTTAGGAAAAAACAACAAATACAATATTTTTAAATGAGATTGAAATGTGCAAATCGATGTGTCATTACTATATTCCAGTGACTCAATTTCTTTAAATCAACATTACACCTTAATGGATGAACATATTTCCAAAACCGTAAAAGATTTAAAGTTTATTTTTAGATGAAATCAAAATATCATTATGACACTCCAGGACTCGATGTTTTTAAATAAACATTAAAGATAATTGTGTAATATATTTACAAAACAATAAACAATTTAATGTTTTTTTTCCTGTAATCTAGGAGATGGTATTATTTTTTATTAACGGAAATCAGAGTATATTCAAGGGATCTTGTTACTTGGGCCATCAACAAATAAAACCAGCCCAAGCACCTAGACCTTACTGTTTGTAAAATCATGGCCAAAAGCCAAAATTTGAAAGTAGATTACAATTTATCTTTAGTTTTAAATGATATTAAAATATATTTTATTTTATTTTTAAAAAATATGAAATAAAATTAAAATATTTTTTATTTTATTTTAAAATATAAAATTGAATTAAATTTGTTTTCAAATTATATTAAAAAATTTAAAATTTAGTTTTAAATAAAAATATAATTTATTTTTAAATAAAATTTAAAATTAAAAAAAAAAAAAATTATATATATATATATATGCAAAAGGCAACAAAGAAACATATATAGTGCAACATGTTAAATGTGTTTTGAAAAAAAGTGTGCATGGGATCCTATGGGGAGGTCAAAAAGGGACCTTCACCCAACCCCTTACCTCTATAATCTTCTAAGCTTCCTTCTCCAACTTAGGCAACTTCTCATTAGGTTTCTTCTAAATGATTATGTTTGAAGGAGACATGGAGCTCCCTCTTTCTAGCTTCATGGGTATCCCAACCCCAAAAATTGCCTCTACGTTGTCACCCTTGGAGTTTGATACAAGGTTTTTGTTAAGCATGTTTTAGAATGCCCTACCTTTCTTTTGTTCATTAGTCTCCTCTTAACATAAGAATCAACATATGAACATAAAGGCAAAAGAGAGGGCATGATATCTAGTATCCATGGCTACATAGGGGATTGCGTTTATAACTATGGGGAGCTTGCCAAACTCATGATAGCTTTCATAGTCTATATGTACATGTTACTTCCATGATGCCCCTTCAATGGAAAAACACTCTAATCATGAGGAGTAGGTTCACTTCACCTATAACTTGTGGTACCTACATAGTGCAAAGGCTAGTTGTGTCAATTGTTGTTTTTCTATTTAACAAACTGACACTTAGATCTTAAAGACATTTTTTCAAAATATTTTAATAAAAATTGAATATTTAATAAAGTTTTAATATTTTCCTTTATCAGTGTAACCTAATTAATTTGTAATTTGTTAATAATGTTAAAAAAATAAAGACAACCATTTATATATTTTGTTGGAACGAATTTTAATTAATATTAAAGATGTAATGATCAAATAAGTTGTATATAAAATCCAATATAAATTGATTGAGATTTTAGTATATTTTTATATCATTATAATTTTATTATCAATAAAAAAATATTTTAATCTTACTTTTATAAATATTAAATTTTTTAACAAAAAAATATTTTAATCTTACATTTAATCTTACTTTTATAAATATTAAATTTTTTGACAAAAAAAAATATTTTAATCTTAATTTTTTTTTTAAATTAATATTTTTTTTAGTATTTTAAAAATTAAAATTAAATTATATTTATATTATTTTTTTTAAATATTGTTTGATAAAATTACTTATATGCAGGGTGGCAGGTGCAAGAGGGGTCATTCTTGATCCTAGGAGGATATTGAAATAAGTTACGTTTGGAGTTTGGGTTATATTATCGATAATCAAGTGAAAGAATACACTCTCCTCAAATGTGTTCAATTAACTAGAGAGATCCAGATTCAGAGCATCATCATCATTGGTGATTCTCTGAACACCATTCACAATATGATCAAATGAACTCTACCAAAAGACTCTCAACTCTGCAATATATTAAAAAAAATAAGGCATATGTTAATTGGCATCCCTCAAGTATCCTTCTGACACGTAATGAGGGAGAATAACTAGTTGGCGGACTCCCAAGCTAACCTGGCCATTACAATCCCAAAAGGGTCAATTCAGATTAATGGGAGGTTATCCCATCATCCTATTCCATAATCAAGCATATGTTAAAAAAGACTCTCAACTCTGCAATATATTAAAAAAAATAAGGCATATGTTAATTGGCATCCCTCAAGTATCCTTCTGACACGTAATGAGGGAGAATAACCAGTTGGCAGACTCCCAAGCTAACCTGGCCCAATCCCAAAAGGGTCAATTCAGATTAATGGGAGGTTATCCCATCATCCTATTCCATAATCAAGCATATGTTAATTGGCATCCCTCAAGTATCCCTCTGACACGTAATGAGGGAGAATAACTAGTTGGCGAACTCCCAAGCTAACCTGGCCATTACAAAATGAGGGAGGATAACCAGTTGGCGAACTCCCAAGCTAACCTGGCCATTACAATCCCAAAAGGGTGAATTCATATTAATGGGATTATCCTTCTAACACGTAATGAGGGAGAATAACCAATTGGCGAACTCCCAAGCTAACCTGGCCATTACGTAATGAGGGAGAATAACTAGTTGGCGAACTCCCAAGCTAACCTGGCCATTACAAAATGAGGGAGGATAACCAGTTGGCGAACTCCCAAGCTAACCTGGCCATTACAATCCCAAAAGGGTGAATTCAGATTAATGGGATTATCCTTCTAACACGTAATGAGGGAGAATAACCAATTGGCGAACTCCCAAGCTAACCTGGCCATTACAAAATGAGGGAGAATAACCAGTTGGCGAACTCCCAAGCTAACCTGGCCATTACAAAATGAGGGAGAATAACCAGTTGGCGAACTCCCACGCTAACCTGGCCATTACAATCCCAAAAGGGTGAATTCAGATTAATGGGAGGTTATCCCATCATCTTATTCCATAATAAATGGAGGATCAAATAAATTCAATGCATGTCAATCGGGTGTCACACCCACATATGAATCAAGGTGTCAAAGCAACTAGGGCCTCCCTCGTCACACATATCATACAAGCAAAGACATACTCTCATAAAGCCAAGGATCAATTTACACATGAGAGAGGTGGGATATTGCAACAAAAGTACAATATAGTTATGTAGTGGGCATCAACAATTGCGATGAACTTAGGATTTTCTCCAACATCCGGATCTTGCATCCAGACAACCAAGCCACCTGAGTGTAATCATGAGAAGGAATAGAGTATCTGGAATGTGAGAGATCCCTTACACCATGTGCATAAGAGGATTTAATCCACGGGCGAACAATAGTGCGAGCCTCCAAGTTAATGGTGTGGGTGAAGGCTTGGTTTCAGTTGTGTTACAAGCGAAAGGTGGAAATGAAAGATGGGTTAAGGGCACGCACATAGAAAACCATCATTCCCTCCTCAGAATTTGGGAAAAAATCATCGTAGATGGAGGATTGCAACTGTCGTTTCAAGACCAGTTAGTAAAGCAGGATATACGAATTGCAATTAGTAATGTTTATACATTTAAAGTAGGTTCTGCAATCGCAAAGGGGGTTGGTCATTCTCCTCGTCTGCGACCTGGTAGAAGACAGAAGCAAATTGGTGGTATTAGTGGAATCCCTGGGAAAATTGTGCATTCCCGGTGGCATAATTGGGCATCTAAGTGTAGTGCAATTGGGTTCACAGAGCACCCTATCTCTTATCCTAAGTGCACGCTATCCATTTGTAAGGGAAAGTGTGGCCCTAGCTTCACTTTCATCAGTCGACACTGTAATTTCCTTCGACCTGGTTCAATTCCTCGTCGACGGAGACAACCTCGCACCCAGGAAGTCCCTCATGAGTCTCTAGAGAAGGAAATTCAACAACTTCAAATTGCTTATCAGAATCTGTCTTCTCGGGTCTCGTATATCTTGGACATCCTTATTCAACATAGGACAACTATGCGTCAGCAGCACGACGAGGTTGATGCCATAAGGTCACAGGTAGAACATTTGCATCTACCGATTGCCTTTTTTACTCTCCTTCCAATGGTGGATCCTCACCAACGGTCTATCAACCTCCAATCGATTTGAGCATGCCCACACAGGACACTGAAAAATGGAAGAACTAAACCCTCCAATGAACCCCCAACCAGGTATCTAATGTTTTTTAAATGTATATGCATCCTAGGCATCTTCTATATAACAGTGAGCTACAAATTTTGGAATGCAATGAAACCAAGTAAAGCTCAGATTGAAAATTGGTTAGTAAGGTCGGAGTAGAGTTGTTGAAGATGTTATACATGCCTATGGGCCTTTTTGCACTCTTTTATACCACTTTGTGTGCTTCAGTCGCCCCTTTTTTATTAATACAATATTTCCCAGTTTTTGTCAAAAATTAAAAACGAAATTACTTTTTTCCAATGAAAATTCCACATTATATTGATAATAATATAATCTTTTTACAAAAATAGAAACTTCACTAACAAGAATGTCAATTATATGGACGGTCCAGTACATAGAAAAGCATCTATATAGACTTGATCAATGACCAAAAAAACTGACTAGAAACTACAACTTCATCAAAGCGGCAAAAAACTACAAGCCGATCTAGGATCCTCTATCCAAGAGGGGAACAGAAAAATGCTAAGGCTTGTCTCAAAAGAGAAACGATGGCATAGAGAGACCTCGGGAAAAATCCTAAAAATTTATGAAAAGGGTAGGGCCCTCATGGCCATCAGCCCAAAGATTATAGGCTATTCTCCCCCGGCTACTGAAAAGTGTTAAGTTTTTATCTATTATTAGGTTTCTTTTCAATTTACTAGATAACCATGGCATAGATAGGATCACTGAGAGAAACACAATCACAAGATACACAACATTTATCCTGGGAAACCCTCATGGGGAAGAAAACCCAACAAAAACTTCCTTAATATAGATAGCCAATACAATGCCAAGACAATAAACCAAACACTAGAGAATATCCTCTCCCAGGAAATGTGCCTCTCTCTCTTCCTTCTTCCGGCAACTGGTAACTGCAGCTTCCTTCAAACTTGCGCACTAGATGAGTGAGCTGAGTGAGTGATCAAATGAGACATTGTCTTCCTTTATTTATACAAACTGGCAGGAGCTGAAAAGGTGTCTCTTCACTGGGCAAAGCCGACTTGTCTTCTTAGTGGTTAAAACCACTTTAATTAGCATGGGGATCGACTTCTCAATTTGCATAATACAATTATGATTTGACCAATCCGCAAATGGGGTTTTGGTCAATTACAATGCCTGACATGATCAATCCACAAAAGGGGATTGATCTAATGAATAATAAATAGAATACTCTTTGCGGTTACAATATTTCAACACTCCCCCTTAACAAGAAGGGTATTCTACAACATCATCAGGAGAGAGAGAGAGGGTAGCAACATCAACAACATCTGGAACACTGATTGGCATATCTATAAATCATCGGAAGTTTTTTTCATCATTAATATCATCATTCACAGCAGGGAGCTAGAATGACATCATCATCTGCATCAACATGGATTAGTATAACACTAATACATAATCATCAATAATAGCACAAGGCTAATACAACATCAACAACAACAATATCACAGCACAAAGGCTGGAGCATTATCAACAACAACAATATCACAACACGAAGGCTGGAGCATCATCAACATCAACACTAGGCTAGAAATATTCAGCACGAAGTTGGCATCTCAACAACATCAGCACGAAGCTGGAAATCTTCAACACTAGGTTGGCATCACAGCACAAGGTTGGCATCACAACAACATCAGCACAAGGCTAGAAATCTTCATCACTAGGCTGGCATCACAACACGAGGTTGGCATCAAAACAACATCGCCACGAAGTTGGAAATCTTCAGCACTAGGCTAGCATCACAACACCATCAACACAAAGCTATAAATATTTAGCACTAGGCTGGCATCACAACAACATCAGCACGAAGCTAGAAATCTTCAGCACTAGGCTGGCATCACAACAACATCAGCACGAAGCTAGAAATCTTCAGCACTAGGCTGGCATCACAGCACAAGGTTGGCATCACAACACTACTCTCCCTTTCGAGGGAGGTCCTTTCGAACTACACCAAGCTTTTCTCGAAAGTGCTCAAACTTTACAGGAGATAGAGGCTTGGTCAACACATCAGAAACCTATTCATCCATGCTAACATACTAGAGCTTTATGGCTCCTCTTTGCACCATATCACGGATGAAGTGATATCGGATCTCTATGTGCTTCGACTCATCATGGAACACATGGTTCTCCATCATCTTTATACAACTTGGTTATCACATAGAATCATGGTGGCTTCCATCTCCAGATCAAATAAATCTGTCAACAACATTTCAAGCCATATGGCTTCACAACTGGCAGAACATGTAGCAATGTATTATGCTTCTGTCGTGCTAAGAGCAATACTTGATTGTTTCCTACTCTGCCATGAAGTCATGGCTGACCTCATATTGGAACAACACCCTGAAGTGCTCTTTCTATCAAAAACTCTTCCATCTCAATCTGAATCGGTGTAACCACTCAGTCTGAATTCATGATCTCTAATATAACATAGATCAAAATCCAACGTACCCTTAAAGTATCTCATCACATGTTTTGCATCATCAAGGTGAACACATCTGGGTTCTACCAGATACTGACTCAAGGTGTTCACAACAAAACATATATCTGGCCTGGTGTTCGTCAGATCCAATGATTTGTCTGTATAGCATAGCATCAACCAATTCTAACGAAGTGTTAACCAAGAGCTTCAACTTTGTTTCCATGGGTGTATTCATGGATTTGCACTCCAACATATCAAATCTCTCCAGTATTTCAACTGCATACTTCCCTTGGTTATGGAATATCTTCTCTGGGCTCTGCCAAACTTCAAGACCTAAGAGATAAAGCATTAGGTCTTCCATCAAACTCTGTAGCGAGCTTCTTCTTCAATCCATGATGAGCTTTTCTTCATCTTGTCAAGAATACATCATCTTCATATAGTAGTAACATCACTAGCTCATCATTCATAACCTTGAGATAAAGGTTAGAATCAACTTTACTCTTGGTAAAGCCCAAGCTCGTCAAGAAACTGTCAATTTTCCATACCAAGCTCTAGGATCTTTCTTCAACATGTACAGAGCTTCCTTCACCCGACATACATGAGTCTTTCTATATTCAATATTCAAATCAAATTTTATCATTACATTGTACCTATCCGGTACACTTGCTCAACTGCAACTCAATCTTCACAATCATGTGCTAGTTCTATGTGCTCTCTGCAAAGCACTATCTGTCTCACTTCCTGAAAGTATGTCCTCTCCTCTTTTTGCAACTATTCCTTCTGGAACTGAGACTCTGTGCCTGTAGCTAATCTGAGGTTGAGAATGATTGCTTCATCCTCACTGTGGTTGGTGAAATATGTGAGTAACTCCTCTTATTCGATCACGAAAACAACTTCATCTGAAACTGAGAGTGGCTGAATAAATGATATTGAAGTAGCTCTTCTTCTTTCATGGAGGTAACTCTATCTTTTATTGTTGTAGTGTACCTTTTCGCTTACCCGGAGCTTATAACGCACTATGTAACAAACTGTACATGGACTTTTACAGAAAACATACAGAATTGTATAATCACATGCGTAACAACAAAGAGATACATTTTAATTCTCAGAATAAACATATAGTTACTGTTATAATTAGACAATCCATAGGTTTCAACAGTATTTCATTTACACAGCGGAAAACATGATACATAAACAACATGGTCATGCACAACATGATTAAAGCATAATCCAATACTTATCTTTTAACAGCTGTAGAAATCACCAACCAAGTGCAGGCCTTCCACGAACCTCCCAGCCTTAGACCACACTATTCATCATCTCAATAGTGGGTCACCCCCGAGCTGGGACCGAGCTCCACCCCAAGGCAAGGAATCCTAGGCTAGGCTAAGGTTACAGGGAAAACAACACTTAGAATCTGGAAGAATTCTTTCCAGGATGTCGTCTTACGCCCACTACTCCCAGACCCTCATTCCCCACATGCCTGTTCCGCCCGAGAGTATACACCTTAACAAGCACAGTCCATCGGTGCTAACCTCCCTCTCTGGGCCTCGGCAACAGGCCGAATCAGAAAGTCTTAGAGCCTGAAGCTGGTGCTGGACACTCTCTGGAAGAAACCTCTCCCAACAACATCCACCTCCCTTACCTAGAGAGAGGTCACACACAGGCTCAATTACCACCTGCACTGGACAACAATTCACGCGCAATCCATCTCTGCCTGACCACAAGTCAGCCGGGAATACAGACTCAGCCTCTCAAAACCAGTTCCTCCATGGCAACTAGGTCTCACGGTGTTGATATTCAGAATTGCCTGAGAAGCAATTTCTGTAGGGAATTACACAGACTCCCCCTTCCGGCTGAATGGTCGTTTCCCTTCCCCCCTACCCAGGATAGACTCACGCTCTGGTGTTGGGAATGCGTGACAAACAATCCACACAAGGGTCACGTAGGTTCGGATGGTTCAGACTGGGGATGTACCGGCTTTCCCAGACAAAACACAGATACATGCCTTTCGGTTCAGAGGATGTACGAGGGTTTTTCTGCAAGAGTCAGACCCCTAACTCCTTCTGGTAGTCCGTGAGTCCCATGGAGGAGGAAACCCCCAACACGGCTCATCTCGACCTTTTATTGCATGGTCAGGGTTGACACTTGTCACCCATGCGACTACTCGCGTTCCTGCAACGTGCGTGCCTCCCACCATCTGGAAATCACATGTCCTTCCAAAAAGGACTTAGGTTAAAACATATAACGCACTTCTCTTTTGAAATAATATTAAAATATTATTTCCAAAGCTTAAGCCCCCTAGGCTCAACACTTAGCCCCTTTTCCCACCTTCAGCACCCTAACTCCTTGCCCATTTTGTGGACGCTCAGTCCCCCTTCACTCATTCATCGTGGTCAGTCTGCACATGGCGGTGTTTGTATTTTATTAATCATTCTGCATACATACAAGTACAACATCAGGCTCCTGGCCCTCAACACTTAGTCTCCCTGGCCTGACAGACACATAAGCCTACCAGCTTATACAAAACTTGGCTCACCAGCCTATAAAACATCATTACAATTTCTTTTAAAACATGTTTTACAATGGGGTTTGGCCTTGGGGACACTACAATCCCCCTCCCCTTATTTTTGCACTGTCCTCAATGCAGCTTTACACAGCATCTGCATGCCTTTCAAAATTTTCAAAAAGATGCGGGTACTCTGCCCGCATAACCTCTTCATGCTCCCATGTCGCGTCCTTAGGACCGTACCAGGTCCACTAGACCTTTACAAGTTCTATAGCTCGATTCCGCAACTGTTTGCTTTTCCTGTCCAATATGCGCACAGGATGCACTTGCAGGACACGTTCTGGTTCCACCTGAATCACATTCCAATCGATAACATGATTAACATCAGGTACATATTTCTTAAGCAGTGAAACATGAAATACATTATGTACAGTCATAGAGGCAGGTAATGCAAGCATGTATGCAACCGACCCAATCCTTTCTAGGATCTCAAATGGCCCGCAAAATCTTGCTGCCAACTTGGCGCAACTTCCCAATTTCAGGGAACTCCTCTAGTTTTCACTTTCAGGAAAACATGGTCTCCCACTTTGAATTCTCTATGGGTTCTGTTATTATCAGCATAACTTTTCTGCCTGTCCTGGGCAGCTTTCAGATTCTGTTTGATTTTTTTCATCTGATCTTCCATCTCTTTGAGTAGTTCGGGTCCAACTACTGTTCTGTCAGCTGGATTATCCCAGCTTACTGGAGTATTGCACTTTCTTCCATAAAGTGTTTCGAATGGGATCATCTTCAATGATGCATGGTACCCATTATTGTAGGCGAATTCTACCAAATGCAGGTAGTCCTCCCACCTTGATGGTTTATCCATCACATACATTCTCAGCATGTCTTCGATTACTTTGTTTACTCTCTCTGTCTGTCCATCAGACTCGGGATGATATGTTGTGCTAAAGTTC
>JASDQU010100109.1:538515-552135 GCA_032191745.1 Picea mariana
CATAAATCTGCACGAAATCACACTTTTATGTTGTTTAAATTGCATTTCTGAGTGCATAAATGGATTCAACATACTGAAAAACCTCGGGGCACTCATATTATACAGAATTAACCACTCAAATATGCAAATCCAACAATGTCTTGCCGGATTTCGAGTAAAATTAAACAAAAAATATCCTCGAAAAAGAGACAAAACATAGAACAGTTAAACTATGACAATAATGAATATTAACCTCGATTTTTTTTTCATTCATGCTCTCTCTTAAAACACATATACAAATTTGAACCTAACATACTTGGGACCAATGGTGAAAAACAAGGGGYTTCACACCTTTAGTTAAGGTACCATTCCTACTTTAATGTGATTATAAATACTAGTGGTGAAAAACAAGGGGTTTCACACCTTTGGTTAAGGTACCATTCCTACTTTATTGTAATTAAAAATACCTTTTTATTTGTGGAGATGGATTTTTAACCAAAACATCAAATTCAAATATTCAACGAGGTCCTCACAACATTAATCTTTTATTTTTTTGAATAATGTTATTATAATTGTAGTGCCCCCACTATTAAATGCACCAATTTTTTTTTTCTGATACCACTAAATAAAAATGCATGCAGTGATGCTAAAAGTGCATATGCATCTAATAACACTTTTAAAACATGAATGCAACTAAATTTAACAATCACACAACAAATATAATTGCTCAAACTCAGAGTACGCACACAACAAATAAAGTCCATAATTAAAATAATGAAATAGAGATAAAACACTTATCTTTTAAAGGAAAATGTGCAGCCAACTATAGAGGACGAACGTTCCACCCAACCGTAGATTTGCTGCTCAAAATCTCAACATCAATTCACTCCCAAGGTGGGGCTACAAATCCACAAGAAAGGATGTCTCTCATAGCCCAATACAATCCCATGTCAAGCTGATTTTCCTACAACTATTCCAATCCACCGGCTCTCTTCCCCTCAACCTGCACAACCCAAGGAATGAGATCCCCTTCTTTGCATGTAGTCCCTCAGGCCTTCCCACTTCCCTCCAGGGCTCCAACATAGGTTGGCTAGGAATGTCTCTTGTTGGGGACTCCAAGGATGCTAGCTGCCATAGGGAAACTCACAACAACAAGTTCACTACTCTAGGGTAACTTCTCACACATAAATCTCACTCTACAGGTCTAATAGCCTGCTTCTTCATGAATTTACAGCTCCAACAAGTTGCCACACATGCTCACCATGGTTGCCTTCAAGCTCCAACACTCTCCACCCTCTTGTTGTCCCAAAAACTACATGTAAAAACTGCCTACAATACCCATTCAAATTTCCCTTTTACCCATGCATGTTGACTCTCACACTCCCGAATGTTGATTGTACCCAGCCCCCATGCTCTCATTAACTATGTGAAGTGACTTTTCACACCCACCCTCTTACATGTGTTTAATTATTGGGGCTTTGATGCGCTCAAAAGGAAATTAAAAGGTTCATGCAAAAGAATAATTTTAGAAAGTGAGTTGGGATTAATACACATGAGTAATTCCCTCTTGGACCCCTTTCTCTTGTGGAAACTTGATCCCCATTACTCCGTCCATGTCCATCTACAGTTGGTTTTACATTCTATTTTATTATTACAATATACGATGTTTACATCTTACATGGTCGGGCCCACAACCGTACATAATATTTACATTATACATTGCTACATCAGGGATTAAAAACGAGGATCTTACAATAATCCCATAACTTGGGGTTGGAACACAATACCTTTTTCCCCAAACACATGGTTGAACTTATAGCACTGTGGGATGACAATCCATGACACAAATCATTGACTAAGTTCACCCCCCCCCACTAAGTGGTTGCCATACTCATTACTTTTTTACTCCTTCGAATATAGTTGCGACAATGCCAATGCTTAGAGGTTGGAGCACAATACCTTTTTTTCCCGAAGGTAGGGCTTGAACTTATAATATTAGGATGTAACAATCCATAAATACATATGAATGACCCATGTTCACCCCACATTCTCCTTACAGCATGTTCCAATGTTATTAATCTTTAATTACTTTGAACAAGGTTGTCTTAATGCCACTACTCGATGTTGGAACACAATACCCTTTTCCGAAAAAACAAGGGTTAAACTTATAACACCAAGATGTGAAAATCCATGCATACATTTCACTGATCCAAGTTCACCCCCAATTCTCCTTAAATTCAATGTTAATGTCATTAATCTTTTATTTGTTTGAATAGAGTTGTCACAATGCCATCGCTTGGCGACTGGAACACAATACATTTTTTCCTAAAGGTAGAGTTGAACTTATAGCACCGAGAGGTCAATCCATGGATACATATCACCGACGAAAGTACACCCCTACATTCTCATAAGGTGGATGTCATTGTTATTACTTTTTTATTTCTTTGAACATAATTGTCACAACGCCACTACTTAAGGGTTGAGCATAACTGTACCTTTTCCCCAAAGGCAAGGGTTGATAGTAGGGGAAGGTGAAAATACTTGTATACATATCATTGATCCAAGTTTACTTCCACATTTTTTTTAATGATGATGTCATTAATCAAATTCTAGTGTACAAGGTCTGTTTGATAACAGAGTAAACTAATCTTGTGACAAATGAACTTTCTTTCTAGCCAAAAATCTAATAAGATTCCGACATAAATTTCATGCAGGGCTTATACATTGTGGAATAATGCCCCTTAGAGTTTTGCTCAACTCCGAATCGACCTAGATTATAAAAAATTCAATTAAAATTTTAGATTGATAAGAACTTTAACATTTTGTACTACAATATTTCGGAATTAGAGAAAAAAATGCTATAACAACTTGAGATAACTATAAAGACATGCCGTAGTCTAAACGTTCTACGTTTTTGCCCTTTTTTGGGGATTTTTTATGTTTAATTCTACATGAAATCCGCCGAGAAATTGTTGGATCTATAGATTTGAGTGGCTAAATCTGTATAATCCAAGTGCCCAAGGAGTTTTTTAGCATGCTGAATTCATTTATACATTCAAAAATACAATTTAAACAACAAAAAACTGTAATTTCGTCCAAATTTATGTCGTCGAATTATGACAAAAAAACCCAAAAACTAAAACATTTAGACAATGCCTAAATACATTAAAGAGAAAGTACATTTTATAATCCTATAAACTATTCCAAAACACCACCACAAGATAAGACTACCCTTATATTATTATTCATGTATATGTATATACCACACATTATAAAAAAACAAATACGATCCCTTCACATCCGAACAATCATTAATAAAATATACACCGCATTATGTAAATAAACATATACCGCATTATCTAATAAAAATACAAATAATAACTAAACATATTACAAAACCACCGAGCACACCCCGTCGACCGTGCCCACCCTTTGACGTTAAAATTTTGCTCGTTATGTGTGATCTGGCGGAGGGAATTCTACATTAAAAAAAAGTACTCCAAAGTTTGAATGACGAGAAAATATGATTGATTATCAATAAGCACCGACTTAGGTAGAGTGGGAAAAAGGCGGGGCCCACCTGCCCGCTCTTCCCAACCCAAAAATAGGAGAAAAGGTTTAGCACACCTCTAATCTTAGAGAAATCTAACCAATAATAAAGGCAGAAGTCTCACATAAACATGGCCTTCGCCAAACATAGCAGACACGATTAAAATTGAAAGTTCCCCACCCAAATCAACGGCCCCAATTAATCACTCAAGAAGATCAACGGTCACAAACACCTATTTCTGGCCCGCCCATCTCTTCATTTTTGCCTCCCAGCCCCCGATTTCCATTGAGTCATTGGCCTTTCGTAGGGAGTACTTTGGACGCCGATTTCCATTGAGTCATTGGCCTTTCGTAGGGAGAACTTTGGACGATTTTCAGGCGTTTTCGGGTTATATATTCGGTAATTTTCTCTCCCTTTGATGCCATTCATGTCTGGATTGATTGTGACTGTGTTGTGTTTTGCCCTTTGAGCTGAAGCAGATCGAGTTCCCTGCCTGCGTTTTTGATCGAGGGTTTCTGATATTTGTTTTGTTTTGGGGTTTTGGTGGTTAGGGTTTTATTCAGTAGCAGCCATGTCTCTCAGACCCATGTCGAGGACTGAGGTCCGGAAGAAGACCTACAAGGTGGCCGTCGATGCAGACGAGGCTCGAAGGAAGCGAGAGGATAATATGGTCGAAATCAGGAAGAGTAAGAGGGAGGAGAGCCTTCAGAAGAAGAGAAGGGAGGGTATGCAAGCGCAGCAATTTGCCCCCACTGTGCAATCGTCCGCCGTTGAAAAGAAGGTACCCGTCATTCCCTTTTTTTGTAGGATCTGTTTTTTTAATGATTAGGGTTATGGATATTAGGGTTTTTATCTAGGTTTTGTTTCAGTCTATGCATTAATTTTTTTTTAGCGCTTAAACCTTTTCTGTATCAATAGGTCCTGTACTACTTCGTACCTTTTAGAGTTTATAGTTCACATGGCCATCGGAGCAATTAAACTTTAGGGTGTTAAACTTGAACAGATTTGTCTTTTTTCTGATGGGTTGTGTGCACCTAGTTTTATTAGTTTACTTTCTGTTTTGGGTGTATTTAAGTTTTGATATCTAATGGGCTATTATGTAATTGGCTATAGCCTTTCTTTACGTACATGCATGCAGGGCCTTTGATATTTTATTCTTAGGGTTTGTGTGCTTACTGCAGAACATTACTCATTTCCTGTATGCTGCATCTATGGTTTCCATATCTTGATCAAAAGTGTTTTGTCTGTCGTTATTGTTATTCTTTATTAGTAAAGTGGGGCTGGTGTATTCTATTTCCTAAAAAATGCATTCGATCACGACGGCTCTTGATCAGCTTGAAGTCAAGATGGTCAAGTGGTAAATCGATACCAATCCCCGTTGAATGTGTTGTTTTGTTATTGCAGTCAATTGTTGTAATATCTCCAGTTAAAATGTTGTGATATCCTTCGATATCTCTAGATAAAGAAGTCTAGGTAGTTTGACCGAGGGATTATATCTCGATGGAATTTCTACCTCTAGGTTCTGGTATTTACTCTTGAAAGTGTAGCCCTCTTTTTCAAGATTGGATCTTCAAGATGGTCAAGGTAGTTGTGACGACTGGTAATTGAAAGATCTGGTAGTGCAATCTATTGGGTTAATTCAGACAATTGCTGTGATATCATTACTTAACTGAGCCTAGGCAGTTTATATCCAGAGGAATATATGCCAGTATGTTGTGGCATCTCTGAGCTGAAGGTATAATCCTATATCCACTTTCAGCAATTCATGATTTTCATCTTCATCTTATGCCCAGTGTAGGAGCTTTTTAACTTCGACTGTCTCATGGCTTGTTTGACATTTTTGTTTCCTATTTTGATTAGTTTATTTTTTTGTTTTGCAGTTGGAAAGTCTTCCTGCTATGGTTGCAGGAGTATGGTCCGATGAACCTAACCTGCAATTGGAGGCAACAACCCAATTTCGAAAGTTGCTTTCAATTGGTATGTGCGTCAAACGTCAAATTTTATGTTAATAGTGTCGTCGATGAACTGCTATTCTGATTGTGTCTCTTTTGTCCATCTGGCAGCTGACTGTTTGTTTTGTTCTTTTGACAGAGCGGAGTCCTCCTATAGAGGAAGTTATTGATGCAGGTGTTGTTCCTCGTTTTGTTGAATTCCTGACGAGGCATGATTTTCCACAGCTTCAGGTAAAGGCCTTAAGTTAATTATGAAACGGGACATTGTTTTATCTATATATGATAGACGGCAGCAGTATGCTCTGATTGATTATTCCATGGAAGGGTTGAGGAATTCTGTTTTCCTCCTAGATGGAATAGTGTTGCACTAATATGAAATTGCTTCCTGACTTTTTGTCTGTTTGATTATAGTTTGAAGCAGCATGGGCTTTGACAAACATAGCTTCAGGAACATCAGAGCATACACGAGTTGTGATTGACCGTGGAGCTGTGCCAATATTTGTACAGCTGCTCAGTTCACCAAGTGATGATGTTCGTGAGCAGGTTAGAAAATTGTTTGTAATGTTCTTTTTATGTGTTTTCGATGCAGAATTTTAGTCCAACACTTATATTTTGCAGTAGAGCCTTTTCCAAGGAATTTAGTCCAATATTTTGATTCTGCAGTAGAGCCTATATTGTTGTTGCTGCTGAATATCTTGTCTTTTTATGTTAATTAGGCTGTTTGGGCATTGGGGAATGTGGCTGGTGACTCACCCAAATGCAGAGATCTGGTTCTCAGCCATGGTGCCCTGATGCCACTCCTTGCTCAACTGAATGAGCATGCTAAGCTTTCGATGTTGAGAAATGCCACTTGGACTTTGTCTAATTTCTGTCGAGGCAAACCACAACCTGCATTCGAGCAGGTATGGCATTTATACTGTTGGTTTGTTGTTAATAAATATTTTTGCCTTGCTTGTTCTATTAACTTGTGATCCGTGGCCATAGAAAAATGTGTTGTAGGGCTAAAATTTTTTGGAACCTTTTCTTGCAGACAAAGCCAGCTCTTCCGGCACTTGAGCGGCTTATTCATTCTAATGATGAAGAAGTCTTAACAGATGCATGCTGGGCTCTGTCTTATCTTTCTGATGGAACAAATGATAAAATTCAGGCTGTGATTGAGGCTGGTGTCTGTCGAAGACTGGTTGAGCTTCTGCTGTAAGTATAAATACTGAAAAATTATTCAACATTTTTGAGCTTCTACCTTTTGTTAACCTTGTATATATGTGTATTTCACTTAAGGGTGATATTAATGTTTTGGTTAAAAATGTGTTTGATTAGTTCCTGCTTTCTGTTTTTTAGATGATGTTAGAGGTTGATTGGTGCTGTTCTTTTGCTTTAAAGTCATTTTAGAACTTCAATGCAACATGGTTTTTGCTTCTACAGACATCCATCCCCATCTGTTCTTATCCCTGCTCTCCGGACTGTGGGCAATATTGTGACTGGTGATGATGTACAGACTCAGGTATTTTCTGACTCTATTGGCATCTGGTTTGAAACCTGAAATATTGAAGGTCAATTTACACATCCAAGTGGAGATTTAATTCGCCTTCTATACAATCCGACATTATAAATTAAATGTCTCTAGTTTTTTGGGATAGAGTGAATCCTTTCTTATGTATGTTTGTTAGACTATGTTCTCAAGTAACTTTGTGGGGATGTGTTGCCTCAGTACATTATCAACAATCAAGCACTTCCCTGCCTCTTGGCACTGTTGACCCATAATCATAAGAAAAGTATCAAGAAGGAAGCATGCTGGACCATCTCAAACATAACTGCAGGAAACAAAGATCAAATACAGGTTCCTTAGCCACTGTTCTATGTCGATTAAGAATGACACTTCATTGAATATCTGGTTCTTTATAAAATGCTGTTTAAGTGCGTGTATCCTGAATTTGGGTTGGTTTACAGGCTGTGATCGATGCAAACATCATTCCTCCTCTTGTACAGTTGCTACAAACTGCAGAATTTGATATCAAGAAAGAAGCAGCATGGGCTATATCTAATGCTACCTCTGGGGGTACACATGAACAAATCAAGTATGTATTTTATTAATATATATCATCAACATGAACATTGCTAAGATGGGTTATCTAGTATTAACAAAGGGGTCAACTTACAAAATGTAATTTGATTTATACAAGATGAGATGTGTTAGCTAATATTAGTCAGTGTGATGTAGACGTTCAAGAATGTAGGCAGCTATTACAATAGTATAAACTACTGATGCTTACTTTGGTTTGCAGATATCTTGTGAATCAAGGATGCATCAAGCCTCTATGTGATCTTCTAGTCTGTCCAGACCCAAGAATTGTAACTGTTTGTCTTGAAGGGCTAGAGAATATTTTGAAAGTTGGAGAAGCAGAGAAGGACCTAGGGAACACTGGAGGTGTGAATCTCTATGCTCAGTTTATTGATGATGCTGAAGGACTCGAGAAGATTGAGAACCTGCAGAGTCATGACAACAATGAAATTTATGAGAAGGCAGTAAAGATTCTTGAAACTTATTGGCTGGAAGATGATGAAGATGACCAAACATTACCTGCTACTGGAGATGCTGCACAGCCAACATTCAATTTTGGCACAAATCAACCAACAGTTCCTTCTGGTGGATTCACTTTTGGTTGAAAAGGTATAATTATGTTTTACCACTATAATATTGGTTCAATTGTTGGTTTTCTTTTGATTATTCCTTTTATCTAACATACATACTACTACTAAATTTCAGGAATTCCAGCTATTGCAACCCGGGGGGCAATGCCGTGGGTGTTTCAAAGCAAATATTCCAGGGCCTTATAACTACATTGTAGTCAGTTGCATGTATGCAAGCAAATGCATGGTTTTTGGATGTTACTGGTGGCAGGTTATTTCTGTTGGTATGTCATTATGACAGTACTAACTAAATCGTGCAGATATAAGCTCCTCATTTTGAATGGGTTGGCCTTAGTTGGCTTGGTGGTACAGTTTCCATGCTGTACCAGTAAGGTGGTCTTTGTCCATAAGTTCTAAAATTGCGTAGTTAGATAAATGGACTCTTATCTGATGAGCCTTCTGACCTTTAAAGCTCTAAGCTTGAGCTAATTGATATGTTGCCAAGTCGAATGCCAGCTTCTGGGTATTTAGACTGAAGCAGTTTGATGGGTCATCAAGGTTTATGGTCATACTAACTGCCTGGTTCTACTTGCATGTGTCCTTCATTGCATCAAAGAGTCTGTCCCATGTCGGTCTTGTGGCCAGTAAATGGCCTTACTAACATACTGTTCTGGGATAATCCTGGAACCGTGAGAAGTGCATGTTATCATGTGCTATCTTATTTTCCTCTGGTGTTTTGCCCAGAGTTCTTTTTGGATTTTCACAATCAAGTGAGTCCTCTGACCCTTCTCTCTCTTCTCTTTCTTTTGCCAAACTAAGGATGAGCCAGAGTTTTCTTTGGATTTTCACGCTAAGTGAGTCCTCTGACCCTTCTTTTTCTATCTCTTTCAATCTCTATATCTCTTTCTATCCTTCTCCTTCTCGTGTCTCAGACCCCTCCTGTTGCCAGTGGTCATTCTATTTTGGTAGTTGAAACTTTTATTGAATCATTATATGGACTCGCAATATTTGTCTCCGGACTGGAGACTGTTTTGCTATGTAATTTTTTAGAATTCTATTGTTAATGAATTTGGAGGTCTTCTATCAACGATTTTATATGTTTGGATAAAATAATCTCGAGTTTTGAGATCATATTGGGATTGTTTTATAAAATATAAATAGGAACGTATCTTCTACTGTATTGAAACATAGTCTGCATCTGAATGGTTCTGCTTTGTGCTTAAGATTCTAATGTGTTTCACAATGGTCTGTAGATATTGCGAATGGGTCTTGGTCGATGTCGCATTACTTTCTCTCCTTGAACACCTGTTACAGTTGAATGTTGGTTTTATCTTATTCAAACTTTTTACTGGCGAATTGTAATGATAGTTATTTCTTTTCTTTGTCAAATGATGACGGGTTTCATAACTGAATGTGGTTAGCAGTTAGTTCTCTGTATCCATAATAATAACAATTATGGCTTGATTGACACTGAAAGCTTTTTGGCTAAGCGTATTTTTCCAAAATTATAATTTGTTTTGAATGTAGTTGTTGTTATGTACTGGGACTTCTATTCTAAATTATATTATTCAAGTCATTGATAACAAAGTTGAAGAGGTTGACTATATTTTTCCATCCATAATTTGCACTTCTCAAATCGATTTTGTTTTAATGCCTTAAATTGATATTTGGTCAAGTGAATCAAGAAGCCCATAAATGACCTGTCGTTGAAACATCAAAATCTTTACTATTGTTTTTCTCGAATATGAACATTTAATTATTGTGTTAAATGAATTATTTAGGGTAAAGATTTATTTGGTATTTCGTATTTCAAGAAAAGTTTCAAAATACGATAGGATGAGAACGAACTAGTTTTACTAGGAGCAAGATTCGTGTTTCTTTTAGTAGACATCTTCGAGGGAGTACTTCTACATGTTTTTTTTCTTCCAGTTTGTGTTGCACAATGCAATATTTGTGAACAAAATAAACATTATTAGTCTAGTTTCTTTTCATTAGTCTTCATAACCCAAGGAATTAGTCTAGTCACTTTTCATTAGTCTTTATAACCCAAGGAATGAGATCCCTTTCTTTGCCATGCAGTCCTAGCTTTTCCACTTTCTTATATGGCTCGTGTAGATTGGCCATGAAATCTTACCATTGGGGACTTTAGGGATTTTTAATTGTAATTAATTTTACTCAATGTTATTAATTTCCCTTTCACATGGGCATAATTTTCACATAGTTTTCATAACAACCATTTTCCATAAGTTGTAGGCGAAAGATTCTACGAAATGAAGATTTTTTTTGGGAATCCGGTGAGAATTTGTTGGATTCGTAGATTTAAGTGATTATTTCTGTAGAATTCTGAGTGCCCTGTGAATTTTTCAGCATGCTGAATTCATTTTTGCATTTAGAAATGGATTTTGAACAACAAAAAATAGTGGTTTGTGGAAATTTATATTGCCAAATTCCAACGAAAAAAATCATTTTGTAGAACAGCTAACCATCAGCTTTTCCATAATGCTATTACAACCATCCTATGACAGATTAAGCTATGAGACAACCTCCCTGAAAAAATAACCATCCCATGGAAAATTAAGCTATGAGACAACCTCCCTGATAAAATAACCGTCCTATGAAAAATTAGGCTATGAGACAACCTTCCTGATAGAATAATTGACAATTACCCCATGGCAGATTAAGCTATGAGACAACCCCCCTAATAGAATAACCATCCTATGGCAGATTAAGCTATGAGACAACCTCCCTGATAGAATAATTGACAATTACCCGATTGCATAAGCAAAATGCATGGATTATATATGAATAAAAGAAAAAAGCCTTGCGCCTTCATAAGAAGCACATATATCTCTTTTCCATATTTTAAAGAAAAGGTTATGGATTAATATATGAATAAATGAAAGAAGCCATGTGCCTTCATTAGAACACATATCTCTTTTCCATATTTCCAAGGTCAAAGACTTGTAAAGAAAAGGTTTGAGACTTAGGCTCACAATAAATTAATATTAATTTTTCTTTAACGCCTTTGAGGTCTCCAAGTCCCATTTCATTCCCCTCAATAAAATAATATTAATTTTTTTTAGTGCCTTTGAGGTCTCCAAGTCCCATTTCATTCTCCTCTGGTGAAATTATAGCTCCCCATTCTTTTACCTTCTTTGTTTGCATCTTGTGACTTGTTTGTATTGTTATAATCAATGTATCATTTATATATTACATTAATTGTTTAGTGTGTCCTTTCGATCGTACCACCTCCCATCAAGTCATGGTCATCTCTACCTTGCAATTTTTTGTCCATTTAGCACCTCCTATTATTGGAATCCCTACCCAACCTCATATTTAGAATTCTAAAATTCCCATGGTTGGCCTGAATCCTTCTAATCCTTGGCGAGAAACTACATTCAAATCCTTAGTCAACCTCCTACAAAACTACCAGGAGATCTTCTTGATTGCTGCCTCAAGGTTTTACCTGGGTTCAATTGGAAAAATGATATTACTGCTGAAGATCACCTCATTTCTTTCTAGGATTGTATTGATAATTTCTGTGGAAGAGGATGATATTTTTCCCAGAATGTTTGCCTATTCCCTATAAGCGGTTAGATTTTAAGGCTTATATAATGATATCAAATTATTAGGTATTGTGTTATTGTTGGAGGATTTAAAGATCACCTCATTTCTTTCTAGGATTGTATTGATAATTTCTGTGGAAGAGGATGATATTTTTCCCAGAATGTTTGCCTATTCCCTATAAGCGGTTAGATTTTAAGGCTTATATAATGATATCAAATTATTAGGTATTGTGTTATTGTTGGAGGATGGTTAAAAGAATCTCTCAACCACCTCCTTTCTTATAAATATAAGAAATAATTAGATCTTATAACCATTTACAATTTCTATAAAAGAGATATGCTATTGTAATGATAAACTAAAGTTAATATTGAATATTTTTTTCAAATTACTCTGTGTTCATTAAGGGACCCATCGTTGAGCCACCTTGAGCCTCCATTTCAAAGAAGTAAGATGAGCCTTTAATTTGAGCACTACCATGTCAAGTTGGAGCACATCCCTCTCTTTTAAGGGAGCCACTGAACTGAGCCAAGATCTGTGCACTTGGTTATTAGAATTTGTTTGACACACCATCGCCGAGATTGACCGACTGATTCCCTTCAACCTTAGTCACAACACCGAATCTAAAGCTTGAGGTTCGAAATTTGGTGAAACTCAAGGTTCGTCGAACCTAATACCGAACCTAAATGAACTTGAATGCGTGTTCAAATTTGAACCTTAGAATGAATTTGAAGTAGAATTTTATTGAGGTTTGGGATAAGGTTTCACTAGGGTTCAATATATATATCTGAACCTCATCCAAACTTTATTGAAAAATTCGAACCTAAATCGAACTTAATTGTTGCCAAACCCAAACTTGAACCCAAACCATGGGACTTAGCCTCCAACAAGCATATCTATTCCCCTTTAAGGAGCATATCTCAGCGACTTCATAAAAATCCGATCATTACCTCGTATGCTAGACCAATTCCTCCTTTTCAGAACCCAAGGGATAGGTCATTGTTTTCATGGATTTTTTTGTTAATGAGTGGATCCTTTTCGTGCACACAAACGCCGATGAAAACCGTTGGTGGGTATATTATTGCTTAGCCGGTGATAAACAACGATGAAAACCATAATTGAGGACTAATTATTTGGAACCATTCACATATCTCAGGGATATACGAGGAAAGAGGTTGCATAATTTTATATTCTTGAGTTCGAAATCAACTTTGAAATGATACACGACTATTCATGCCGATCAAGCCATATGCGACAAACTCCTGGTGAACGAGTAGAGAGGATTTACACTCATTTTTTTGTTTGCGAATTTCATCTTTGGAAATGCTCATGTATTCATTAAGTGCTTTCGAGGGCTTATCTAATATGAAATATGCCCAACTCGTCTGAATTCCATGGTTGTACCCGTGAATTGTTAAGAGTCCAGTTGTGGATTTACTTTGATCATGACTAGAACGACCCGTGGATTGCTGCCTCCATAGATATTCGTGAAAATGGATTGCAATATTCAGGGGTATTTGAGAAACCATGTACATTTGACTAATTGTATTCATTTGAAGAATCACGTCACATGCAAAAATCAACAGTCATGTCAGTTGAGAGCTCACTTATTAAAGAGATGATTCTTCTTCAAATATTGAGATCACTTAGGGATCATTCTACGGGTCCATCATGGACGTCTCCCATTATTGGTTCTTAGATGAAGCGACTCGAAAAGGAAGGCCCAACTCAAAATAATGATTTTGGGGGGCGTTAAAAGGCAGATTTTGATTAAGTAATTAGGATGATTGAAGGGAAGTGGAAGTCAAAGCAAAGGCATTGCAGATCTTCATATATGTAGAAGAAATATAAATATAGAAAGGAATGGGAGGTGAGAATAAAAAGTCATTATGATATGTCAAGGTTGGGAAATGTATTGTGAGGAACTTCCATCGAATACAGAAAATA
>JASDQU010100109.1:576660-606186 GCA_032191745.1 Picea mariana
AATTATCATTGTTGTGGTGTGGATCAATAAGTGATTGAGCATCCCACTTGGGGAGTCATCATTTATTCGATCCTTGAGTGCTTTTATGGTTAGTAGCCAGTGAAGGCGGTCCAAGTGGAGTAAGTGCCACTTGGGGCATGCTTGGCCCTAGGGTGTGATTTCATCTATCTTGTATTTCATTGTATATCTCTCATTGTTGTAACATTGAGCAATCATTTGTATAACTCTAATTTTGGGGGTTTGGGGTAGTTTGATTTAATTGTAAAGTATATTGTAACGAACCACCCTTACATATAGTTGACCCCATTGCCCAACCTTAGGCACTAGTCCATTAGTTGACTTAGGGAAAGGGCTGACTTTGCATATAGTTTAGACATAGATTAAACTTGCATTGCTGCTTGTCATATAGGCTAGTTTTCCCCTTGGCCTATAATCAATTAAAACTAACTCCTAGACATTGTAATTAAAATTAACTTAGTAAATAGGGACAACCCCCCTTGGCTTCCCTAGGAGTAAGTCTAGACGAAAGAAGTTCCTGTCAAGGTGACAGTGTGGGCAGGAGCTTAGACATTGTGTCTCCGAGGGCACACTAAGTGAGCCGGACTTAGCTCACGTTTGCAAGTGTGCATAAGGGCGACAACAAGCCCCTTATTCCCACAAGGCAAGGTACAACCCTTCCTAGTGTGACAAACCCAATACCCGAACAAAGGTAGGGTAAAATGAGAGGAGTAAGGTTGGAAAGTGGTAATTATGGAGGGAATGGACGATGACCTTTCATAGACCCACCCAGTGGCAACCCATCCTAAAGAGAGATCAACTTACTAGGGCATCATGACACCCTTCCAGGTATGAATGAGTTAAAGACAATAATTTCCAAGCAAACGTTATGAAATGAAGGAGAATTCAGTGCAACATATTCAAGTGCTTCAATAATCAGAGCGACACATAATACCATGATACCCGGACTCATTACCTCATGGAGCAAGACTTACTGCTGCTTTAGGACTAGGCTGGTGGGATGGATACTGCTGCTGCTGATAGATGGGATGCATTGAAGAAAAGAGGGGCCCTCTAGGGCCATGTTCAAGTCATCTGACTCTCGACACTCCATATCTAGGACCCGTGGGCCTCGCGACATGATCTCCTTAGTTATCCCTAGGATAGGGGATAACAGGTTTGAAACTTCTATACCAAATAATGATTATTTTCTATGATCTTTTGATTTTTCCTTCTTGTAACATTGTTTCATTTTGCTTGACAGTCTTAACGTAAAATACAATGAAACAGGCTTCCCCATTCACTACTATAACTAACAAAGTTGATGTTTACCTTGTCATGTACACAATATGATAATTTTGTAGTGGTTCTTCTGAATAATTATCCTTTTTTTAAAAACTGCACAAGCGTATGTCTAAATATATAGATTTTGATTTTCATGTACAACAATATAGGTCTTTCTGATGTGATAGGGAGATTGATTCCATCTTTTTCATGAATAAAGCTTCCTTTAAACTCTATTAATAGGCAATATTTACAAGCTTTAGTACAAAAAATTTGGGTTGTTTGTTACCACACATTCTAGCACCTTAGTGCAAAGCCCTCACAAAACACAAGACTAGTGGAACATTGGAAGATGTCACCATTGTCACCTAGCAACAACTTCCCTCTCTTTAGTGAAGGAGCAAATCCAACACAAGGGATTTTTTAAAACTTCACAAGCGTATGTCTAAATATATAGATTTTGATTTTCATGTACAACAGTACAAGTCTTTCTGATGTGATAGGGAGATTGATTCCATCTTTTTCATGAATAAAGCTTCCTTTAAACTCTATTAATAGGCAATATTTACAAGCTTTAGTACAAAAAAATTGGGCTGTTTGTTACCGCACAATCTAGCACCTTAGTGCAAAGCCCTCACAAAGCACAAGACTAGTGGAAGATTGGAAGATGTCACCACTGTCACCTAGCAACAACTTCCCTCTCTTTAGTGAAAGAGCAAATCCAACACAAGGGAGGCTTCTAGTAGTCTCCAAGAATCCCTAAACAAGACACTATCAAGTCTAGGGCCTCCTGGTTAACTACTCAATCTACCACTAATGAAATAAGATAGAAAAAGTAAGGATGAGGTGGTGAGTAAAACCAATTTCCAGATTTGAAGAGGTGAGGATCTAGGTCCTTTTAGGAGGTTTTCCGAGTCAGGATAAGGCTCAAGAGGATCCCCCAACATTACAAATGAAGAAAACAAGCTAAAGGCTGTTGTAAAACGTGGAAAAAGATATTAAATTACAGCAGGGAAACAAGTTATTGCAACAAGAATAAAATCAGCCCTTTAACAAGTAATAAACCAATGAAACAAGAGGGCTAAACCATGAGCTATTGAAATTAAATTAAAAAGTACCAAGGACAAGTGTTTCTCATCACCTAGGCACCTAGGGGTGAGAAAGTGTCCAATGTGGTCCCTAGTGCATTTAATTCATGAGATATGAAATTAAAGTGACTTTATGAAAGTTAATGAAGTGGGTGACTAAAAGGTCATTTAATCACCACCGTCAATCTAGTCTAATCTCCACCATTGGATTAGATGACTCTTCAACTTCCCTCATGAGGTCGACTTAGGGATTGAGGCGTCCCCATTTTGGCACTTCTTCATGAGTTTTGGAAAGTGCAAGAGAGAGAGAGAGAGTCGAGCTGAGAAAGAGGAGAGCATTTGCAGCTAAGGGCACGCATTCCAAGGTATATTTTGGCATGCAAATCGAGGAGAGAAGTACAACAACATATTGAGGCCATACAGTACAGATTTTGGATAGTCCGTACAACTATAGCTTGGCACAAAAATCGAGCAAGAGGACTGTACAATTTTTTGGGTGAGACTAGCACGAAAATCGAGGCAGCATAGTCACTAATTTTTGGAAAATTATCTCAGCAAGCAGACACACATTTTGAGTCAGACCGTACAACATTTATTGCTGTGACAGTCGTACTATGTACGAATTTATGGACACATAAATCGAGGAGATGGTGGCACAGTTTTCTACGTTGTGTGGGCACAGAAATTAAGATAAGTTTGTGTATTAAATTGCTGAAGATAACTGCCGTAAGAATTTTTTTCTCAGAGCTCTAAATAATAATAAAAGCCCCTCTTTCACTGGTTTCCCCTTGTGGGTTTTTCCAGGGTCTAAGTTTGACCAAAAATCTCCGTGTACAATTTCTGGGTGTGTTTTATTTCTTATTTATTCTTGTAGCAGACTTCATGTGTTTCAGTTTATGAGCTATTTTTTATTGCTAACTAATTTGCTGCTGAAAAGTGCAATGTGGGTTGGGAATTAAACTATGCTATCTCATTGAGACTGGAAACCAGGTTGGGACATGAAATTTCTACATGGTATTAGAGCTGGAAAGTGTGAAAGGGAAGCAATATATCAACCATAGAGAGCAAGGATTTTGCTGAGAAGAGGAGGTACTTCACTAGGCAAAAAGTTGTGGGCCTGTGTTTCAGTTGAGAGGGTCAATGGCCACCGGTTTGAGGGTTGAGGACATGTTGGATGGAGTTGCTAATTTCAATTCATGGAAGGAGAGGACTGTGTTGTTTCTACAGGAGTGTGAGTTGTGGGATATTGTGGAGAACTCACAAACGAATCCCGTGACGGTGCCTACGGATGCTACCCTTTTGGCAGCCTACACCAAAAAGAACATTAAGGCCAAAAGAATAATCCTTGATGCCATTAAGGACCATGTGATTCCACATGTGACCAGGAAATCCAATGTTTATGAGATGTGGGAATCCGTAACCAAACTTTGCCAGAGTTCCAATGAAAATCGGAAATTGGTATTTAGGGAGAAACTGAAGAGCATTAAAATGACCAAGACTGAAAGTGTTGCCACCTATCTTACCAAGCTGACTCAGATGAGGGATGATCTTGGTGCTGTTGGGGAGATTGTTGCTGACAATGAACTTGTGAGGACTGCTTTGAATGGGGTAACCGAACAATGGGCTGTCTTTGTTGAGGGCATCGTGGCAAGTGAAAATCTTCCCTAGTGGGACTATCTTTGGGATGACTTCGTTCAAGATGAAATTCGAAGAGGCTATGTGCATGGGAGTTCATCTACAGGTAATGAAGAGGAGAATGTGGCACTTGCAATTAAAGGCAAGAACAAGTCCAAGAAAGGTTCCTAGGGAGGGAACAAGCAGAAAGGTGAAGGAAGAAAGACCTGAGCAAAGTCAAGTGCTTTGCATGTCATAAGTTTGGATACTATGCTGGACAATCTCCTAATAAGAAGAAGAAGCAAGCTGCAGCTTCCGCAGATGTGGAGTTTACCCTCAAGTTCGAGAAGGAGTATTCATTGTTGGTGTGTCTTTCCTCTAGAGCATCGTCTACCAGTATTTGGTATATTGATAGCAGTACCTCCCGCCATATGATAGGTGTTCATGAGTATTTCAGTGATCTTACAGAGATTGGGGATCTTGAGGTGGTACTTGGAGATGATTCAATGGTCAAGGTAGTTGGTTGTGGGACAATATCATTTCAGAGGGAGTCTCTACCTCCCATGTTGTTGAGAGATGTCCTATATGTTTCGGGCTTGAAGAAGAACTTGGTGTTAGTTTCCACTATTGAGGATAAGGGATATAAGGTATTGTTCCATGATGAGCACGTGTTCTTGTATCCTAAGGGATCCAGTGTCACTTCAGCCAAAGTGATTGAGATCTGTCATGAGAAGCTGTACAAGCTCATGTTTCAGCCTACTAGAGCATTGATGCATAGTACCGACAACAATGACCTTTGTGAGTTATGGCATAGGAGAATGATCCGTTTGTACCATGGGGCTCTGAGGATATTGAGAGAGATTGTGGCTGGAGTGCCAGAGTTTAGTATAGAGCACTAGGAGGTGTGCTCTCAGGAAGTACACCAAGACTGCTTTTCCAAGCAGTGAGAGTAGAGTAGCAGGTATTCTTGATCTGATTCATACTGATGTATGTGGTCCTATGTCTTCTACTTCTTTGAGTGTATTTTTGTATTATGTTACTTTCATTGATGACTTCTCTCAAAAGTCTTGGATTTTCTTCATGAAGACCAAAGGATAGGTCTTTCAGTGGTTCCAAGAGCTCAAAGCTCTTGTGGAGAACCAAATCGGGAAGAAAATCAAAGTGTTAAGATCTGATAATGGGGGTGAGTATACCTCCAATGAGTTCAATGACTTTTGTGCTAAGGAGGGCATTAAGAGAGAAGTGACAGTTCCTTACAACCCGCAGTAGAATGGGGTTGCTGAGAGGAAGAACATGGCCATTGTTGGGGCTGCGAGAGCCATGTTACATGATTAGGGGCTACCACGTTTTCTTTGGGCTGAGGCATGCAACATTGTAGTTTATCTGTAGAACAGGAGTCCACACAGAGTCTTTGGGGATAAGACTCCCGAGGAGGCTTTCTATGGGAAGAAGCCTGAGGTTGGGCACTCTAGAATTTTTGGGTGCCTTACCTGTTCACGTGTCCCTTCTAAGAAGAGGAAAAAGCTAGAATACACGACATAGAAGGGCATCTTTGTTGGGTATAGTGAGACCTCGAAGGCTTTCCGCATATACATCCCCTCTTTGAGGAAGACAGTTGTGCGACAGGATGTGAGATTTGAGGAGGAAAGAGCCTTCTGGAGGTCACGAGATATAGAGCAGGGGGAGCAGTCAACCCCTTAGACTTGGGTGAGTCCTTCATAGAGTAGAGTGACACAGAGTTCTAGACCACCTGCTTCAGAGACGACTGGTCCATTGGTGACAGGGTCACATATTATTGGTCCTCAGGTTACTGGTTCACAGGGTACTGTTTCTTAATCCACTGGTTCTCAGATGACCTCAGGATCATCTTTAGGTACACAATCTTCAGATGGTGGGATTGAGGAGGGTGAGTCCCCTCCACATGATGCTACTTCAGAGAAGAGGAAGCCCAAGTGGCTTCAAGACACTTTGAAGGAAGCACAAGGTTCTGTGGGGAATCCTAGGCAGGCTGTGAGGGAGAGTAAATCTCCCGAGAGGTTTTACAGCTATCTTGTGATGGTGAGCAGCATCAAAGAGTTCGAGCCTTCCACTTTTGAGGAGGCAGCAGGTCAGTAGGTCTGGAAGGACGCCATGGTGGACGAGTACAATTCGATCATGAAGAATGATGTTTGGGAGGTGGTTCCAAGATTCGAGGGAAAGTCAATGGTGACTTCCAAGTGGCTCTACAAAATCAAGTATGCTGATGATGGCAACATTGAGAAGTTCAAAGCTCGGTTTGTAGCTCGAGGGTTCTCACAGGTAGAGGGAGTAGACTATGAGACCTTCGCTCTGGTTTCCAGATATACCTCGATCAGGCCAGTGATCTCCGTTGCAACAGAGATGGGTTGGAAGATCCATAAGATGGATGTGAAGATCGCATTTCTGAATGGTCTCATAGAGGAGGAGGTGTACATTGAGCAACCCCAGGGCTTTTAGGTGCATGGGAGAGATTCTCACGTGTGCAGACTGAAGAAGGCATTGTATGGGATGAAGCAAGATCCTAGAGCTTGGTACTCGAGGATAGATACATACTTGCAACAGATGGGTTTCGAGAAGAGTGAGGCGGATCCCAACCTTTGTTACATTGTGGTTGGGGAGGATCCTCTCATTCTTGTGCTATATGTGGATGATCTCTTCATTACAGGGGCTGAGAGACTCATAGATGGTTGCAAGGAGAGCTAGAATTTGTTTGAAGTTTGAACTTGAAGATTTGAACTTTGTTTTTAAAATTTTTAGAGTTAGGCTAGGGTTTGCAATGTGCCTCTTCTTGTTGTTTTTGAATGGAAGATTCAATCATTCTAATTCATCTAGCTCTCATTATTTAACCTTTGCATTATCATGTGTCTATTTTGGTTTTTTTTTGTGCCATAGGTTTAATATTTTCATCTAAACAAAATGCTGAAGGCATTGGATCCAATGTGGGTGTATGGTTAACCAGTGGAACTTCCCAATAGACAAATATTCACATGCAATCTTTGCGGCAAAAATATTTTTGCAGGAATTAGCTGCTTGAAATACCACCTTGCCAAAATCCCTGGGTTTGATGTGGATGCTTGTCCAAAAAGTAGCCCGGAAATTATGTGTATTGCAAACCAATCACTCATTGATATGGATAATAAGAGGGATGCGGTCGAGGCTCGCAAAAAAGAAGTTGAACTTGCAAATAGAAACACTGGAACAAGTGCCTCTGAGGAGGGACCAGTACCACAATCCCACTCCTCAGCCACAAGGCCCTCAACTTCTGCAGTCCGCTCATCAACCTCACCTTTCTTTGTGGGGAGGTCAACACCTGGGGGGCAACCTTCTATTCGGTCATTGATTAAAAGAAAAGAGACGGAGGAGTTTGACAAGCTTGTGGCCAAATGTTTTCTTTGGAGTGATATACTTTTTAACATTGCTAATAACCCCTTCTACCATTCCATGTTTGAAGCTGCTGCAATTGTTGGCCCGGGGTATAGGGGCCCTTCCTATCAGGATTTGAGAGGGCGTCTCCTTCAAGGGGAAAAGGTCGACTGCACAAAAAGATTAGCGCAGCTCAGGGAAACATGGAAGACCACCGGATGCATCATGATGTCGGATGGGTGGACTGATGGGAAGGGCAAGTCAATTCTAAACTTCTTGGTTAATTGTCCCAAGGGGACAATGTTTATCAAAAGTGTTGATGCAAGTGCATATACAAAAGATGCACAATTATTATGTGAGTTGTTGGATGGCTTTATCCGAGAGATAGGCCCGCAATATGTTGTCCAAGTCATCACGGAAAATGCTACTGCTGGGAGGATGCTTATGCAGAGGTATCCATCCTTGTACTTGAGTCCTTGTGCCGCCCATTGCATTGATTTGATGCTAGAGGACATGGGAAAAATTCCTTGGATCAAGGAAATCATTAATTCAGCTCGGAGTGTGACAATATATATATATAATCACACATTTGTTCTTTCAGTCATGAGACAATTCACAGGGAATAGAGAGTTGGTGCGTCCCGCAATCACACGTTTCGCCACCAGCTTCATTTCTCTTCAGTCGCTCCTCAATAGTATGTTGGAGTTACAAAGAATGTTTCTTTCTAATGAGTGGGCTGCTTGTGTCTATAGCACCAAACAAGATGGGCAAGCCATAGCCCAACTTGTGGGACACGACCAAAGATTCTGGAGTGGAGTAGGGGAGGTATGTACCATTAGTGAACCTTTGGTAAAGGTTCTTCGATTGGTTGATGGTGAGAAGCCCACAATGGGCTACTTGTATGAGGCCATGGATAGGGCCAAGGAAGCTATGTACCGGTACTATGAGAACAAGGGGGAGGAAGGACTCACCAAGAGAGCTCAGATATGGGGTGTGATTGATGAGCGATGGAATAACACTCTCCATCATCCCATTCATGTAGCAGGGCTCTACCTCAACCCTGCATTCGCTTATGCTTGTGGATTTAATTTTGATGGTGAGGTCATTGATGATTTCCTCCAGTGTGTTAAGAGGATGGTGCTGACTCCAACTGAACGCTCAAAGATTTCTAGACTGAATGAGATATATAGGATGGCATCCGAGATGTTGGGCTATGATATGGCTGTCCAAGATAGGACCACAAGGATGCCAGGTAAGCTTCAATTTCAAATTTTGTTTATTCCTTTCTATATATTATATATGACATTTATTACTTGATGGAAATCCGAAATATAATTTGTTGTCTTCCTTTCATTTTATTCATTGTAGATGTCTGGTGGAAACATTATGGTAGAAAGCTCCCAGATTTGCAGAAACTTGTCGTTTGAGTGCTTAGTCAAACTTGCAGTTCTTCAGGGTGTGAGCGCAATTGGAGTGTCTTTAAAAATATACACTCCAAGAAGCGCAACAGGTTAGAAATGTTAAAAAATGCAACAATCAAAATTTAAATTGTTTATATTTTTTTTAATTTTAATTTTTACAATTTAGTATTTACTATTTGTTTACCATCACTAACTATGGCTCTCAATGTTCATACAGGTTAGGTACCCAACGCCTTAATGACTTGGTATATGTCTACTACAATCTAGGGTTGTGGGTGAAGCAACTTGACGAAGAACCTGACATAGAAGCCATTTCATTGGATAACATTGACATCACCAGTTAGTGGAGGGTGGAGATTCAGGAGTCTGAGATGGAGGAGGCCCCCGAGTGGTTGGAGGAGCATGCAAATGATTTGAGGGAGGAGGGGACAATAGAGGAGGAGGAGGAGGACGATGTTCCACTTCTAGTGGATATAGAGGCTAAGGAGGAGATTGAACTTCCAGTGGATCCAATGCCACCACCACCTCCACGGAGAGCCATACCTGGATTTCGACTTGGGTCCGTTGGGACTGGGAGGAGGCAACACACTTTTCCTTCCAGCTCGTCCCCATCACTTACCACTTCAGATGGAGCATTTGGAACAGTTGGAGCTTCCACTCCAAGCTCATCTGGAGTACCTCCACGACCACCTACTGCTTTCAGAGGAAAAGTGGTGCCTTTTACCCGTAAAAGGGCTAGAGCAACAGCTGCAACACGACCTAGAGGGAATCAATGATTTAGATTCCTATGATCTATCATTTTCATTTTATCATGTACTATTTAGTATCTAGATGCCTCGTGATGATTCATCTCATGAGATACATTTATTTTGATCTTTTTATGTGATTTTGTATCTACTATCATCTTATCAGGAACATGTTTCAGAATTTTCAGTTTAGTAATGATAGGTGACCACTTGACATCTTATTTATTGGTTGTATTTTTATATTTATGTAGCAATGTGTTTATTTGATGTTGTTGTTTCTTTACAAGTTTAAAAAATTGAAAAAAATGAGTGTTTTTGTATTTTTTTGAGGACTTGTGACATTTTCCGAGATATTCTGATATTTTCCGCCGATGTCGCCAAGAAGTTACATTCCGGATCCTCGTCGACACTTTCCCCGACATGACATATACAACATTGGTTTTGCTAGATGATTCTTGATGAATGTAAGTAAGATTTCTGCAATTCTTCTTAATTGAATGGTTATGGTTATGTTTATCTTGCATTTACATTAAGATTATGAAATTGCTGGTTTAAAACCCTAGGAAGCCTAGCACAGGTTATTGTCCTAGCTTTAAGAGCTTTTACCTACTAGATTTTGCCAAGAGGCCGATTTTTCTTGAAGCTTTTGCTAAGGGCCTTGCCATTGCAACACCCTAGCACCTTTGCTTCATCCAAGCCATCATTTGCTTCATCTTTGAGCGAAAGGAGGAAAACCACTAAGGCCCAGGGTTACCTACACCTTAGTGTCTATTTTCCCCTAGGGTTTGGTAGTTGAAGCCTTGGGTTACCGACACTTCAACTATTGACCTCTCTTGTCTTTAGTTCTCCTACTATCATCTTTTCCTTCAACATTTGCTGCCACCTAATAGACTCCATTTGCCCTAAAGGCACTAATCTAAGACTTGCTATTGAGTGATTGACCAAAACAATTATCAAAACCTAAACCTTAAGCCTTCTACTAACGACTTCTAACATTAGAATAGCCTAACCTACTAACTTTGTTGCTGCTGTAAGCTACAACCATATTTTGCAGCATTAAAACCATCTAAAAGCAATTGAAAAAGTTGATTAATGCATTGCCTTACTTGCTTCAGACAAGTGCTAGTATTTTGATGTTAATAATTGATTATTGTTGGTCATTTTGAAGCTATTTAAGGTGCTTATTGTGAAGTTATTATCTTATAAATATTGCTGTTATAAATTTCTGTTTACTTCACCATTATATCAGCCATTGCTTTTATTGATAAAGGCCGTGGTTTTATGAAGTGCTAACAACAAGTTGTACTTGCAAAAGACATATTTTCTTGTTGCTTTGTTCCGGGCAGGTACATCTTGATATCTCATTACTTCATTGGTTAAAACCCCGTGACTTTCTGATCAGTGGTGACTTGTGAGAGGGGACCCTTTAATAGACATCTTAACCTTGCCTTCTCAAACCCCCAGGTCACCGGGGACGTCTCCCTTGGGCCATCAACCCTAAATAGAAAGAGGCATCCTATTGAGGTGACAATGATAGGATAACCTCAAGTTACGCCAATTTGCTCTCCATTAACCTTTCCTTTGACCAAAGTACAAATTGCGCGATAACACCACCAAGAGCCACTACCCTGGTTTGGTGACCGGATAGATGGTAGTGTCATAATGCTACAAGCCCATGGACCTAATAGGCCGGCTCATGATGAGACCTCCCACCCACCAACTAGACTTTGAGTTTTATTTTATCTTACAGGTCCCCTTTTCTTACTGAGAAGCCTTTTATTGCTTTCTCGAAAATCCCTAGGCGAAGCATCTCAAAGGTTTTATATTGCCTTTTAACTCTTGCCAACTATTTTTACCCTCTGGGCCCTTAGACCCTTCTTCCCACAAGGCAAGGTACAACCCTTCCTAGTGTGGCAAACCCAATGACCGAACCAAGGTAGGGGAAGATGAGAGGGATAATGATGAAAAATGGTAAGTATGGAAGGAATGGACAATGACCTTTCATAGAACCACCTAGTGGCAACTCATCCTAAAGGGAACCAACTTACTAGGGCATTCTGTCACCCCCCCCAGGTCTGAACAAGTTAAAGAGCATAATTTCCAACCAAACATTATGAAATAAAGGAGAGTTCAGTGCAACATATTTAGATGTTTCAAAAATCCAAGTGACACATACCATGAAAGCCAGACTCATTTCCTCATGGAGCAAGACCCATTGCTACTTCAGGACCAGGTTGGTGGGATGGATGCTGCTGCTGCTGATAGATGTGATGCATTGAAGAAAAGATGGGCCCTCCGGGGCCAAGCTCAAGTCTTCTACCTCTCGGTACTCCATGTCTAGGACCTGTGGGCCTCGAGACATAATCTCCTTAGTTATCTCTAGGATAGGGGATAACAGTGCTAAACTTGTTAGGATCCTGTTTTGAGAACCATTCACCTGCGCCCCCTTCTAGAGAATACACAAAGAGGGTCATCTTGACATCTTCATGATTGTGGCCATTACACCACTTACTGACATATAAGTCGACATTCAATATGTGAAATCTGACACTAACAACATTGTTTCCCTGAAAGGCAGGTGATTTCTCAATAGCTTTGTCAGGAATTGCATGAGGAACACCTCGAATATTTTCAAAGTTGCATGGCCTTAATAGGTCACCCATAGTTGAATTAAAATTAGTTGTTGTAGGATTATTATGTGATGTCCCGTTCCCAAGAGTAGGCCAGCAGGGAGTGACTTACTAGTCTATGTGTTCCCATAGACTATAGTCAGTCACAAACAGGGAACAAGATGGAGAAATAAGGAGGAATTGATGGCTAAACAATGAATTAAGCCAAAATACTTAGGAAAAGTCACTTAAGCCTAAGTCAACGAAGAATTAGAATGAAAAGGTGCTAAAGGGGGACTTAATTAATTAATTATTCACCTTAGGAGGAAAAACACCTAGCTTAAGTGAGGTCAATGGTGAATTAGATTGGGAATGGTATAAAGGGACGAATTTGACCTAATTCCTCATTATGCATTGTTATGATTTGATGTTAAGAGCTCCCAGAGGAGGAAGAGAGTCGACCTTGCTGTTTTGTGGATTTCTGGAGGAAACCACCACCATTGATCGGTTTCGGTGTTGAGAGACACACCCTAGCCCATCGGAGATACCATCCAGGTATTTCATCGAGCTATTCAGGAGTATCCAGTACAGTGTGCGCAACTCAGCCAGTGAGGGCGCAAGTCAGATTGAGGGTTTGTGGAGTTGCATGAGGTTTGAGCTCAGATTGCAGTTTCCTTCCGACCTAGTGGAGATCCAGCCAAGGCGCTTCCATTGAGCCATTCTGACAGTGGAATCTTGCAGAGCGCATTATCCAGCCATTTAGGGGGCAGCTCTTCCGACAGTACATTTGGGGTTGCAGACGGAGCATCACGATAGATCCGGGGAAACCCTTCCGACCCAATTCCGCATTTGGCGAGATGATCGTTTTGAGCCCTATAACAGTTGATTCCGTCGGTGGAATCATTTGGGGCGCATCCGGTGTCCCAGGAGGTGCGCAAACCCCCCAGGGGTCTAGATCCAATACCTCAGAGGCCAGATCTGATATTTGTCACTCATCCATTCCAGTCTAAAGGCCAGGGCGCTTCTATTGGAGCAGTTTCTGGCGCATTCCGACAATCTATTCTTCCGAACGAGTTTTCCAGCTGGTAGTGGTTACCGTATTTCTCCGGAGTCGCATATTTCTGCCGATCTATCCATGCATGCATCAGATTTGCATTCATCTTTTGATCACGGGTATTTTTATGCTATTTGATTATATTCCAGTGACGATCCATGAGATCTAGATGACGATTATACTCTATATTTCCAGTGTGTTATTGTATTTCCATGCTTGAGTCGCATAATATATGTTATTGGGTAGTTGATGTTCTTTACTTCCGCATGCATCCTTTATATACTGTTTAAACCATAAATACACAACATGCACATGCAATAACCAACATGCACCTGAAATAACCAACATGCACATGCAATAACCTTAAAGATCTCAAACACACAACTGAAACGCATCCATAAACCCCTAGTGTATTAGATCTGCAAGACAGAACATTGGATCAGAAGCAGATATCTTGATTAGCGGGATCAAGGATATTTCATATTATGTGCAAACAAGAGATGGATATCAGAGATTGCTTCTTCTCGAAGACTTTCAAGTAGCCTACAAGGAGCAAGTCTGTTTATTCTCCTCCCATACACCTTTTCAGGCTCAGGAAAGGAATAAACCAACCCTTCCGGATTGCTCCTAGTAGTATACCTGAAAGAATTTTTAAATGGAGTCGTCACTTGGAGAGTAAGCAATAATGAATAACGCAACTCAAGTTAAAAATTTTAGGGAAAGTTTTATTACTTAGTTTTTAAAGAATAAATTAGAGTTTTTCAATTAACCAAGGATAAGAGACTTATCCCCGGCAACGACGCCAAAGATGTTACCATCCTTATACACACCTACAAGCGTGGAGAAGTCTTCAACCCACTTGGTGTGTCCTTGGAGGCACATGCCTAAGTCCAAACCCACTGTCACCTCAATATGGACTTCTTCCGTCTAGGCTCACTCCTAGGGAAGCCAAGGGGGGTAGGCCCTACTTAACTATGTTAAGGTTGAATTAGTGATCTAGGAGTTAATTTGGTTTCTTAAGGATGCCCAACATTGGGTATCACAAGCAAATGCAAATGCAACCTTTTAGATGACAAGAAAAGCTTGTCTCTACAATACAAAAATAGATCACTGCCTAAAATATATCCAAAGTTTATTTACAAAATTACAACATACATCTACAAATGAAATACAACATGAAATATCTATACAATGGATTAAACAATGAAATGACTTAGCTTTAAACAACTAATCCAAAATGAAAGAATATTCTCAACACAATAGACAATGATACATCAACTCATAAAGATATTCACAATGAAAGAGATAGCATGGAATGGAAAATGCTTGGAAAATTAACAACTTGAAAAGCAATTTACTTTTCAGGTTGTGCATCTTTACTTTCAAAGCAATTTACTTTTCAAGTTGTTAATTTTCCAAGCATTTTCCATTCCATGCTATCTCTTTCATTGTGAATATCTTTATGATTTGATGTGTCATTGTCTAATCCATTGTATAGATATTTCATGTTGTTTTTCATTTGTAGATGTATGTTGTAATTTGGTAATTAAACTTTGGGTATATATTAGGTAGTGGTCTATTTTTGTATTGTAAAGAAAAGGTTTTCTTGTCATCTGAAAGGTTGCATTTGCATTTGCTTGTCATTGGGTTGGGCATCCTTAAAAAACCAAATTAACTCCTAGATCACTAATTCAACCTTAACATAGTTAAGTAGCGTCTACCCCCATTGGCTTCCCTAGGAGTGAGCCTAGACGAAAGAAGTCCATATCGAGGTGACAGTGGATTTGGACTTAGGCTTGTGCCTCCAAGGACACACCAAGTGGGTTGGAGACTTCTCCACGCTTGTAGGTGTGTATAAGGACGGTAACAGGGCCGACTTCTTAGTTTGGGTCTTCAAATTTACTTTATTATTTCTGTGAGCCGACTTCTTTTCTATGGTCTTCTATTTCACTTTCTTCTTTTCTGGGGTGTTCTTCAACTGTTCAATGGTCTTCCTTTGACTTCTTGGAATCTTCTTCTTCTCAAAAAAAGTTGTCCAGGAGGAAAATACCTCCCGTAGTTACCAAAACATCAACACTCCCTCTTAGCTAGGGAGGTATCTTTCCATGATTGTCTTCATTTAGTAGTCCACTGACTACTCTGCAATCAACTAGTAGCACACACCTACTACCATGCCATCGATAGCTCGAATCATTTGCCACAGTCTCTATGACTATGCTGCAATCATTCAGTAGCACACGGCTACTTCCAAGCAGTTTGGTAGTCTCCATGGCAATCAACTAGTAGCACACAACTACTACAATGCAATCCAATTGAACACAAGTACTGCCAAGTCATAGTAGTACACAACTACTATCCAGTGGTACACAACCACTGCTAGTGGTACACAACTACTGTCCAGTGATACACAATCGCCGCCAGTGGTACACAACCACTGCTATAGTAGTACACAATTACCGTCTAGTGATACACAATCACCACCAGTGGTACACAACCACCGCTATAGTAGTACACAACTACTGTCCAGTGATACACAATCACCGCCAGTGGTACACAACCACCGCTATAGTAGTACACAACTACTGTCCAACGATACACAATCACCGCTAGTGGTACACAACCACCATAGTAGCACACAACTACCGTCCAGTGACACATAGTCACCGCCAATGGCACACAACCATCGTAGTAGCAAACAACTACTATCCATTGACACATAGTCACTGCCATAGTCTCCAAGACTACGTTGTGATGTTTCTCCTCTCCCAATAGTCTTATTCACACCTAACCACCTCGCACGGCATAGGAAAGACAAGTATCTGACAATGCATTACCCCCTCAGTCACCTCACATGATTGATCTAGGGAACCCTTGGCCAGAGGGGTTAGCCGGCTTGACGAGAAACAACACATCTTCCTCTCAACGAGGGTGGGCATTCTGCATCACGCCAAGCTTGTCTCTGAAGTACTCATACTTCACTCTAAACAGAGGCTTGGTGAGAATGTCTTCTATTTGCTCATCTGTGGATATGTACCAGAGCTCCACAACTCCTCTCTGCACCACGTCTTGGATGTAATGGTATTTGATCTCTATATGCTTCACACAACTTTGATTATCACAATATATCAAAGTTGGCTCCAACTCTAGATCAAATAACCCTGCAAGCAACTTCCGAAGCCACACTGCTTCACGGCTGGCCACAAATCAAGCTTTGTACATCTCTATGCTGCCATCTGCAGCATGCTTGATCTTGGAGATCAACTTGGAAGTCACCACTGACTGCCTTTCTGGTCTTGGAACCAAGGAAAAATCTATATCCCAGTCCTTCTGACTGGCTTCCTCCTTTGTCACTAAAACAAGGGAATCCTCCTAGGAGGTCTTATATCTCCTCGAAGCCTCTGAAGCCACGATCTAGCCTCCTCAACTCATGGCATCTGTCTGTCAGTCCTGGAAGACGTCTCTATCTCCCACCTGAATCTGAGGGGGAACTTCCTCTGAATGATCTGGTCTTCCTCTAAGTCAACTGACTCTCTCTGAGATTAGGCTCACTCTGCGTTTTCATGCTCCCTCTGAGTCTATATAATCTCCGGGGCCATCTTCTCCCTCTACATCTGCTGACCTCTGAAGTTTGATCTCCTATGGACTGTACTGGGAGGCTTCTCCTCCCTATTGGATCCTGAGGGTTGACTCTCTTTGAACTGTAGCTCGTTCTGAGATGGTACTTGGTGGGGTTGCTTGCCTCACCATTGGTGGATCCATTTGCTCCTCCTCATGATATGGCTCATCAATGCCATATATCTGTATCCCCTTTGCATCCTGCAAAGTATCACGGGACCATGCTGGTCTCTTCCTGGTCACTGCAACGATTCTAGGTAGGCCCTTCTGGCTCTACTGACTCTTCCCGATGATTTGAAGAGTGATCAACTGAACTAGAGGGATTTGTACGGTCAAAAGTACAAGTACCCTTCTTGCCAGAAGGTCTTAATTTTGTCCTTTTCTCCTTCATTACATGGATGTGTACGGTCATGTATACAACTCTATGTCTGGATAGTTTGTTCCATGTCTCAGCTAGAGACCATCTAATATGTTGCCTCCTGCAACTGCCATTATAGCTCCCTCCCAGAGCTATCACCTATGACCTGCCTGACCTGCCTGGAACAAGAGCAACAATAAGGGAAAACAACAAACAATAATAATACTCTTATAAGAAGAACAATAATAATAAAAACAAGAATGGGAACAATCGTCACAGTAGCTCCTTCTTAGAGCTATCACTTGTGACCTGCCTGGAACAAGAGCCAAAACAAAAATACAATAACAGGAAATAAGAACAACACTCTTCCAGTGTTGTGACCAATCATTCCTCCATGGTAACCTGCTCGGAACAAGAAACAAGAACAACATCTCGATGGAATTTACAAGACAACCTACCTGGAACAAGGCCAACAACCAAGAACATCTCCTAGAGGAGATCAATTTATCTTGTAAACAAGTGCATCATTAATACTGAACAATGAGATTTTACGTAATGATAATCATACCAACAATATTCAAGTGTTACTAAACATTTGATAGAAATAATAGTATTAGAACTCTAAAGACTGCTATTCTAGTTACAACACTTACTTAAGCTGCAACAATATAAAATATCAAACCTGATATGCAAACCTGGAGTCTAGTTGATGCTATCCCATTTGAGTTGTTTTGTATTGTAGGAGACATCGTCACTGCTGCCTCCAACTCTTGGGCTTCCTCTGAGTGCACTAGATCCGAGATCCCTTTGGATCTACTGTCACTGCTTGGATAAATGTCCTTTTTCCAAGTGTACGTCTCCTAAAACCCTAATCTTATATACAAGTACACCATCTATCTTTGTCTTCTAATCTGAGACATTACATCAATAAGAAAAAGTTAGAAATCTGAATCAAAAGGTTCAATGTCCAGGAAAATGACAACAAGCCTAAAACCCCAAAAATTCAATTCTGACAGAAAGTCAATCTGAGAAGTGGAGTAGGTGTGTTAGAGTAGGGAGAGTTTATTAGTGATGGAGTTTGGCCCAATCGATTTATAATAAGTTCCCAACGAGCTTGACAAAGAAAACTGTGCAGTGGCAAATTGCATGTGCAGTGGCCAATCTCAGTAATGTGGCAAATCTCACTAATGTAGCATTTTTATCTTCTTTTAACATTCAATAATCATATACTGAAATATATAAGCAATAGATAAACAAGCACAAGAAGACACAAAGATTTATCTTGGGAAAACCCCAAACTCGGGGAAAAACCCAACCAACTTTTCTTAGAGAGAATATTCCAATACAACCATGAACGTGCTCTAATCACAAGAGCAAACCAACAATGAAGAACCAAATACTTATCTCTTCTTTTTGTCAAACCCTAGCGAGGGTTGACAACTGAGTCACCACAGAACTGGTGCAAGATAGGCACGTCACATAACTGGTACAACTGGTAACTGCAACTTCTACTGTAACTGGCACAAAACAACTGGGCAACGCCACACAACCTAAGCGCAACTCTTCCAGAGATAGCACACAAGAGAGATCACCAAGAACCACCAAGAATATCCTTCCCCAAGTGGGGCACACTCTCCAAGAGAACCAAAAACCAGAAATAGCGAAACTGCAGCTGCAACTGCCTAGTGCACACTATAGAAGGAGAATTGTGTGGGTGTACAAATGAACTAACCCAGACTTGTAATTATATTAATCTGGGCGCCTGTCCTGGGGCCGACTTCTTATTCTGGGTCTTCAAATTTACTTTATTATTTCTGTTGGCCGACTTCTCTTCCTGGAAATTATATTTCCACTTTATTATTATTTCTTGTGGGGCGACTTCTCTTTTGTGGTCGTCTATTTCACTTTATTATTTTCCGGGGTGTTCTTCAACTGTTCAATCGTCTTCCTTTGACTTCTTGGATTCTTCTTCTTCTCTAAGAAAAGTTGTCCAGGAGGAAAATATTTCCTGTAGCTACCAAAACATCAACAACGACTAGGGCTTAGATGCTGGCCACGAAGGTGAAACAAGGCAACAAACATAACTTCTTGACCCAATGATCCATTATCCAACTTCAACCAATGATCCTCATCCACATGCCTAGTAAATTAAGCACAACACTTCACATGAAAGGATTAACATACCTCATGGTGACGCTAGCTTACCATCTCCCATACATTGATTTGACTGGATGTGATGAACTTGGCTGATCTATTGTAGAAAATGGCAATCTAAGGGGAGCTGCTGGGCTGCATGTTGATCATCATCATGGTTGGGATCATTGTTTCCATTGCGGGCCATGAGGCATGATCTCCTCTAGCTATCTCCTCTAGTTACCCCTAGGCATGGGGGGGTAACACTGCCCATGAAATTCGTCAAATTTTGAACTTAAGGATTAAATTCGGCAAACACGGTAACTTAGCATTCAACAGTTTATGGGCTAACTATCTTATTTCGAGCTGGAGACTTAGTTGTATTATAATTTGTATAGTGCAACAATCTGGAGGGGGGATAATGTCTAGTGATAGAGAGAATGTTAGCCTAGGAGAAAACCTATGACTACAATGGGAGAGGATAATTACAGAGCAGAGGTTATTGACATATCTTTGGCAGCTAGGCTGATTGTACTAGAAGGATAATTCTATATGCTGTGAAAGCTACATCAAGAAGAATCTGTTAGCACTGCTGCTACCTCTGTTTTCCCTCTTGCTACTTCTTCTGAGGATAATGTTGTCTTTGTAAATTTGAGTATGGTGCTCAAATTTAGGAAGGGGGAATAGACATTGGCTATCAATTTTGTAGTTAAATATAATATTTTGAATAAGTCTACTAGATAGTGATAGTTAAGATTGGCTGGAGATTTTCTGGTTGATTGCCTTCAACTGTCTCTCTCTCAAATCATCCACTGTAAGTAATATATTAAATATCAATAAAGCGTATTCATTTGCTGCTATATTTTATTGTGAACATACGTGTTCATAGTTAAACATGTGCCTTATTTTCCTATTCCTTTCTATCCTCTCTTAATGTTACTTGGAATTGTCTAATGCAAGGAATTGCCCAAATAATATTGCAATAGATGCTATTTGATCTTTTCTTTCTCCTATTTCTTCCCTGATTTGATTTGTTTGTTTTATATTATTGAAGTGCTTATGTTGGGCAAGATCTTTTTGATAAAGTTCTTTACCTAGGAACTTGCCTTTGACTATAATTGGAAGTTAACTGGTCATGATGCACGACATTTGATTTATTACCACATGAGATCTGTTACCCCCTCCAGGGGTGACACTTTTGGAGTACCCTAGCAAGGGTGTCATGTTGCTGATTGCATGAGGTGTCATGCTCATATTCACCAGATCCAGATAGACTTCTTCTTGATCTCCATCAGATTTATGATTGTGCTAGCTCAACTGTGGCGTAGCTCACTTTCATCCCCACTCCTCAGATGATAGATGCACTATGGTATAGTATGGTATAGTATAGTTCTCAGTTGTTTCATTTGACATTCAATGTATCGATACCTGTTTGGGCTTGATGATATAACCCTTTATCTCGTCATAAAGTGGTAAACACCTAACAATTGTCTTTTGGAATTTAATAACATCACATAGTTTTATTACTTGGCTTGTAGTACCTTGGGGAACATGTTTTTTGTTAGAAGTATGTCATTTCTTGGCTTAACTGTTAAGTTTTCAGACCCCAACCCAGTTTCAGTCTCGCTGATTTTTCAACCAAAGTTAAATGCTGAAACTCCAGTTTCAACACTGTTTCAGCATAGGTTACAACACTGTTTCAGCATATAAAAACTTAATAGAAAATAAACTTCAGAACTGAAACATGAGGATTCTGAACATTGTTTTCAATGCAGAAATAAAATATCAGCAATATGCAAAACTCAGAAAATATAGACACAAAGATATTCGGTCTAACTTCGACCCTGGAAAAACCCACAAGGGGAAAACCAATGAGAGAGGGCTTTGCATTATTTATGAGCTTCTGAGAAATTCTTTTACAGCATATTCATCTTCAGAAATTTACACAAACTTATCTAGACATTCATGTAGCTTTGCTCCTCTATTTCTGAACCAGAAATCCGTACAACTGTACGGCTGTCCCAACAATTAATGCTGCACGGACTGTCTCAAAATTCGTGCCAAAACTCTGCTAAGACTCAATTTCTGTGCCACTAAATGTTGTTCGGCAGCCTTGGAATGCATGCCAATACTCCCAGAAATTGCAGCTGCTGTCTCTTTTCTTCAGCTCGACCTCTCTCTTGCTCTCTCTTGTTCTCTCAACAAGAATGCTTGAACTCCTCTTGTTCTCTCAACAAGAATGCTTCAACTACTCAAGAATGGGTGCGCCCTCTTGCCCAAGTCGACCTCATGAGGGAAGGTGAGGAGTTTTCTAATCTAACGGTTGAGATTAGATTAGATGGGTGGCTGAGATTTGGTGTCTCTTCACTCACCCTCACTTTAATCATAAAGTCACATTTTAATTTGCATCTCACAAATTAAATGACTAGGACCCACATTCGACACTTTCTCCCCCTTAGGCGCCTAGGGAAGAGAAACACTTGCCTTGGTACTTTATTTTAATTAAAAAATTTAACATTAACTTGTACCACTGGGTGTCTAGGCTAGATAGTGTTATCCATATCTCGACCATGCTAACCACTTTCCACCTCCCCAGTGTCGTTCACTCCATCCACATAAAAAATTGCATCCTGGTCATGTATGATTTCTAAAAGGTCAAAAGGAAAGGTCAGAAATAAACCTTAAATCAATAAAGCCGTTAAGGCTAAGAGGTGAAGAGAAAAATTAAAAGCCAAATATTAATCTTGAGCAATGCCCCTCGCTATAAGGCCAATGCCTTTGTCCCTGGTTTGTCTATGAATATCTAAATAAAAGGGACTTGTTCAATAAACTGAACATCTAAAGAAAAAGGCTTAAAGGGGTAGTAAGAAACAGTGTTGAGGATGGTAACTCAATCCTAGGCTCCTTCTAGAAGGCTATTATAAAGCAAAAATCGTAGCCAAATCAAGCTAGATGAACAAATTAATGAATAAAAAGACCTGTGCATGTCTAAGACTTTGAGGGTCATTACATGAACCCATTCCCGTTTCCCCTTTTATCATTATTATTTATTATTACCTATCTTTCCCCTAGGTACTTAGGAAGTATGGGTTGTCTTAGGATTTGATGCATGTATAAGGGTCAACGTTGTTCCCCTTGGTAAGACATAGGAAAGTACTAAAAATAATCCCTTTGTTATGATGTGCTAAAGGATGTCACTTGGTGCTACCAATTAATGGCTTGCTAAGAGGCTAGACCCATCACTTCGAGTGGGTATTGTGCATTGGGATACGTGCACGATGCCTTGGGATCCATGATGTTGCATTGGGATTCGTGTACTTTTCTATGGCCATATCTACAGACTTTGTGATCTGTGACATTTTCTTTAAGATCTGTGTACCACATCGAGAGACATGCCACTGCATTGAGATATGTGACAATGCATCGGGCCAGGACGGGACACCATGTCATCACACATGCCACATGGACCGCTCACATGCACCTCCTTGCTCAGATGGACAGTTTATTGCATGTTCATGCATTATGTACTTTTTTTTGTACCACACGTGGGGGTATTTAATGCATTGGAGAGAGTGATTGCACGTTACGAGGGTGACTACACATGATGATCCACACCCCTTGATGAAGTAGCATCTTTATTGGACCTATGTTGGAGGAGCGCTAACATCCTAGAGTCCACACATGCCTTTGAGATGATTTTATTGATGGGGCGACTCACATGAGGGAGATGACGTCGTGCTCTTCTAGGATGTTTCTTCACTTTTTGGTCCATTCCCTTGATTGAGGAGGTTTCCTATGTGGTTGTTGGACCATTTTGACTTGTCTTGGACCATTGACTTGACTTGGTTGGACCTTTCCTTGGACATGGACACCACATTTTGAGGGGCACACCTTTCTTGGCCTCTACTTGGTCCATATCTGTGGTTTTATATTTGTATTTGATCTCTTCTAAGAGGGACGTTGTACCTTGTGAACATATTATTTGATTATTTGATTATTGCTTGCATCTTGCCCATGGAATGGTTTTGAACTCATGGTTTTGTATTGTAATTGAGGAGGATTTTCACTTATAAAAGGAGAAGTCCTCCCTCATTTCAAATTGTTGGAGATTAGGGAGAAGCTTGGCTATTGAGATCTATTGAGTATCTATTTCTCTTTTGTGAGTTTCTAGTTATTTTTTAAGGGTTAGATAATTTTCTTAGAGGTTGCTTGGAAGAAGACGGTTGCTACAAGGCCAAAGAAGTGCTCAAATGCTCCACTTGGAAGGGTTTAAGGTAAGTTTACTCACCATCCCATTGATCGTTAAAGTTTCCTTGTTCATGCATTAAGATAGGATGTCTAATGACTCTTCTCTTTTGTTTGGTTGGCCTTTAAGTTCACCTTGTTTAGCACTGGGAGAGGCTCCTCACGAACCAATCCTCCCTTGCAACCTAGAAGAAGTCATCCAAGTCTAGTTGGTGCTTGACGGGCAATCCTCCGGGTGCCTTTCAACACCACTCTCCATAAACCCTAGGCTTCACATTGAGGTGAAGTGGTGACCCCATAAGCCCTCCGAGACATTGGTCTTCTTTGACATCTTTGTTGATGTTTGTAGCATCAGAGAGGTACTTCCGCACAGGTCTAAGTGTCTAGACATGTGGAAGTCGTCCGAATCCTTCTACATTAGTAATTTACTTTAATTAAAGGAATTGTTAAAGTAAAGTGCTTTTATTAATTAACTGAGTTTAATTTAATGAAATGCTAAAGTTATTAGCATTAGTGAATTAAATTAATCTTAGCCATTGATCTCAAGTGAGGTGAGATCTAATCTCAACCATTGATCACTTTGGAGAATAGGGTTAGGGCATAACTCAAGATTATAAAAGTAAGGCTAGGTGAAGGGGAGAGACACATTCATTTGGAGATCTATTGGAGTCAGTGGCTCATAGAGAGAGCAAATAAGGATTTTTGCTCAAGGAGATCTTAGCAAGGGTGAAGAAGGACTTTCACTTAGAGATTTGATTAGTCCAAAAGAGAAGGAAGCAACAATAGACATGTCTGGTAGCAAGAACAGATCTGGGTAGCAGAGCAGCTGGTACAACTGTAGATCAGGCAGTACAGAGCCGGAGCAACGTCGTACACACGTCATAGGTACAATAGGGCACGTACATACACGTGCCATAGGTGTAGGAGGGCGCGTACATATGCCGACCCATAGGTGCAAAAGGACGCGTACATACGCGGGCCGCAGGTGAAGAAGGGCACGTACATGCGTGTTGTACAGGTCTAGACAAACGTGTATAGTTCATACAGGTCGCAGTTTCAGGGCCGTACAACGACGAAGAGTTGCTGGGTTGCAGGTGTTTGTTGTATATTTTTGTTTCTATTCTCAGTGGGCAGTTTTCCCATTTTAGGAGCCCCTTGTAAGCTTGGAAGTTATTTGAATGAAAAACTGATTTTGAAGGGGCAAATTTTTTCCGCTGTTTTTATTTCTAACATGTATATTTTATTTTGTGTGTTGTAATTTGATTGCAAGCAAGGAAATACACATGGTAGTAAAGTATCTAGGTGTTGGGAATTGAGTTTTCAACATGGTATAAGAGCTTGCACTCTGAGAGGGAGGCCAATTTCAGATTTACAACAGTTTGTGCAACAGATTTGTTAGATCAACAACGAGATCTCTGGAGATCTATAAACTAGTAATGAGATTCTTGTGGGTGCTTGAAGGAATATGCAAACGACAATGTTTTTTGTTCAGATCTAGAAATAGCAACAACCAGTCTCATGTTTGAAGATCGGTTGGATGGATCATCTAATTTCCTGACTTGGAAGGCAAGGGTAACCTTGCTTTTGAAGGAACACGACCTTTGGGAGATTGTAGAGAAAGTTGTTCCTACATCGACAAATGTAGCAGAGAAGGCTGCTCTCGAGAAGGACATCAAAGCCCAGAGAGTGATCATGGACGCTGTGAAGGATCATTTGATCCCTCATGTGGCAGAGAAGAAGTCGGCTAGAGAGATGTTCAAGGCTCTAGTAGATTTGTTCCAGAGTGACAACTTGAACAAGAAGATGATCTTAAGAAACAAGCTCAGATCCATCCAGATGTCAAGATCTGACAATGTTACCAGTTACTTCATAAGGATCATCCAGATACGTGATCAACTTGTAGCCATTGGGGAGAAAGTGGATGACATAGAACTTGTAAATGTGGCATTGAATGGTTTCACCAAGTCATGGGAACCATTTGTCAAAGAAGTTTGTGCTTAGGAGAAACTTCCAGATTGGCAAAGGCTTTGGGATGATTGCATCTGGGAAGAGGCTTGGGAGGAGTCTAAATTCAACATGCAAGAAGATGGAGAGCAGAACCTGACCCTGGTCAGTCAAGCCAAGAAGGGAAAAGGAAAGGGTTCCAAGGGTAACAATGAGGGGGAAACCTCAGAGTCGGGTAAGAAGGACTTGAGTAAGATCAAGTGTTTCACACGCCACAAGAGTGGTCATTATGCATCTAAGTGTCCGAAGAAGAAGGGTAAGGAGAAATTGCAATAGGTAGCAGCTTCAACAGAAACTCGGATGGATGAGTTGGCAACGAAGTTTGAGGAATTCACACTAGTTTCCTACCTTTCTACCAACACAGTCACAAGGAGTGCGTGGTATGTGGATAGTGGTGCATCATGTCATATGACAAAAGCATGGGAGCTATTCAACAGTCTGACGAAGGACTCAGGGATCCATGTGGAGCTTGGTGATGATGCCAAGTATGCAGTGAACGGAGAGGGAACAATCTTGTTCCAGTTTGATTCAGGAGGTTTGTTTGAGGCCAAGGACATGCTATATGTACCGGGGCCAAAGAAGAATTTTTCTCTCGATCTTAGTTATGGAGGACAGGGGTTTTGCCATCACGTTCAAGAAAGGGCAAGCACTCATACGTCTAGAGGGAGCTAATCCAGACACAATAGTGTGCATTGGAATTAGAGTGGGCATGTTATACATGTTGAAGGGAAAGCTTGTTCAAAAGACCTTGGTACATGACAATGACAACTTGCATGAGTTATGGCATGGGAGGATGGGTCACCTGCATTATAGGGCGTTGCTGATTATGAGAGAGACTGTCACTGGTCTTCCTAATTTTAGTGTTGAACAGTAGGGCATGTGCAAAGGGTGTGCACTTGGCAAGAATGACAAGGTCGCTTTTCCAAGTAGTGAGAGTAGGTCAAAGGGGATCTTGGATCTTATTCATTCAGATGTGAGTGGACCAATGTCAGTGACATCAGTGTAGGGAGCACTATACTACATGACATTCATTGATGATTTTTTCAGGAAAACTTGGATCTTCTTTATGAAGACCAAGGATGAGGTCTTCAGTTGGTTCCGGGAGTTCAAGGCCTAGGTGGAGAACTAGATAGGAACGAGGATCAAGGTCTTGAGGTCGGATAATGGGGGAGAGTACTGTTGATGTTTGGGAAGCATCAGAAAGACATTCTACTAGATTGATAATTAATAATATGATTATTAATTATTAAGCAATATTATTAATTATAATATTATTAATGTAATAATGTATTTATAATATAAATTATTATATGTATAATATAATATAAAGTATAAATATATTTATTACCCAAGGGACACATCTCTTCATGGATGGTCACCATGGTCACCATATGTTCTTTATATAGAGAACACTCATCATTGTAATAAGATATTCATATTCACATACAATATCATCTCTTATGAAAAATCAACATGGTATCAGAGCAGGACTGGGCCTAACTCCCTCACAGGAGGGCCCAGGGAAATGGAAAAGAAATGGGACCTATGAGAGTAAGAGAGTAGATAATCTGAGTGAACGAATTACTACTGTGTTTGCAGTAGTGTGTTTGTCCATCACATTGACATGATGACCATGAGTGAGAGCTGTTATCGCACAGTTTGTAGTTAGGATGAAAGATAGATGTAAAGAGACAAACTGACGTAATTGAACCAATCCCACCCAATGTCACCTCGATAGGAAGGTTCTTTCTGTTTAGGGAGGTAAGGCCCAGGGGAGACGTCCCCGGTGACCTAGGGTTTTGAGAAGGTAAAGGATTGTAGGATAAGATATAAATTCTCCCCTCACAAGTCACCATTGAGCAGATAGTCTGGCTAACCAGCCAATAAAGAGAAGTATAACCAAAATGAGATGTACCTGCTCGAGACAAAGCAACAAGAGATATATATGCAAGCTTACTTGCTTGGTTAGTACTTCATATATTTTAATGACTATTTGATATATAAGCAATTGGAGCAATAAAATATTGATGAAGTCAATGTTTGTACAATAGCAACAACTTATAAGATCACTTCTTCAATAAATGCTAAAGAAACTTGGCATTCAATGTAACAAATTAACACTTCATTAGGTAATGCCTTAAATAACCATTCAATTGCTTAAAAGTAAAAACGTTAGCTGCACAATGATGTTTATAGCAAAAGATGACGACAACAATAAGTTAGTAAGGTTAGTCTTAATCTAGGGTTCGAAAAGTTAGGGTTTGATCAAAGGTATTTGAAGTTGTTTTGAGATTACACTAAGGCTTAGATCAGTGCGTTCCTAGGGCATATCAAGTCAACAGGAGGACGTAAGAGCTGAAGGATCAAATGATAATAATATGACTAAGGACAAGAGGGTTAGACCTTGAGGTGTTGCTATGGTAAGGCCTCAAGGATAAAACCCTAGGGGAGAGAGGCTCACTTTGGTGTAGGGGAACTAGGCCTTAGTGCTCTCTCTTCCTTCCTTAGCTCAATGGCAAACGACTAGCTCAAAAGATTGCATAAAACTAAGACAAGAGGTTTTGCAGGTAACGTGTTGCTATGGCAAGGCTTTACTAGGCAAACCCTAGGGAAAATCGGCTCACCAAGGTGTAGGGGAACTAGGCCTTGATGTGTTTTCTCCTTCTCAGCTTTAAATACGAAAAACTGCTAGCATGGGAGAAGATAGATTTGAGTGTTGCTATGGCAAGGCTCAATCTTCTTCTACAAAGGCTAGAAAGAGTAGAGTGTTGCTAAGGCAAGGCTCTATCTCATTTCAACAAATAAAATGGCTAAAAACTTGATGGGGACATGAGACAAGGACCTTCTATGTGTGCTTGTCACCTAGGGTTTATATCAACAAAATATAACCATAAATGCAAGAAAAACAATACTACAACCATTCAATTAAGAAGTTTTGCAGAAATTCACTTACATTTAACCAAGAAATCAAGTAGCAAACCCTAGTTGTAACACCTTCCACCAAGATAAATGCAAAAAATGCCAATATAAGTCCAAAAGAGTCTTCCTTCAACAAGTGCGCCTCACAATTTCAGCCAATAACCCCAAAAAATGGTGCAAATTTCATACCTCACCAAGTGGTGAGTGAGAGATGATGAAAAAATGAAAGTTAAAACCCTCAATTTATACAGTACCATGACCTAATTTCACTTTTAGGTCATAAAAAGGCCGACAAGGCCAAAATACTAAAAATCATATTGTTTTACATTAAATGCTTAAAATTAAAACCCTAATCAAGCTAAAGAGAGACGTCATGCCCCTTTTAGGGTGACGTTAGCCCCTTCTAGGGAAAATGCAGCATCCTGGAGCAAAACGTTAGCCCTCCTTGGGCTTCTCCAACCTGCCACAGGTGCCAAAACTGCCCCAGCTGTCTCCCAAAGCGTCCATGCTGCTAGTTGACGTCATGGTCATGAAGGGTGACGTCCTAGGCCTTCCAAGGCCAACGTTCCACTGAAAGGGCACAATCCCCCTAGGTCAAGCTCTATAGGGGTGCCTCTGCAAGACGTCCTCCTTCTCTCCTGTGCAAGCCCCTCTGTCCGGTCTCTGCCCCCTGCTGGGGTCTCAACATCCATCTGGTGGGCTATTCAGCCCCATGGAGGTTTGAACTGATCATCTCCCCATGTGTACCGGTCCAACATGGTACCTGTCCGTCAGGCATGATCTTGCACATCAACAACTACGCCCTCCATGGGCTCATGAGTCATAAGTCACAGGGATCATAGCAATGTCAATCACATCTCATCATCGATATTATTAAACATGTGCATAAAACCCCTATTACCCCAGTTAAAAGCTCAAAGACATTATACAAGCCTGCAATACAAGTTTGGAGAAAGTGACATGGTGTCCTATTGGGCTAGTGTCTACTGGAAGAGGAAAGTTTCTAGAAGAGACTTCATCCGAGCCATGTAAGTGGGTGATGTGGATAAGGGATGTCC
>JASDQU010100109.1:666097-680078 GCA_032191745.1 Picea mariana
TAAGGTTTCTCCCTTAGCCCACATAAGAACTTCTCCATCTATAAAGGCAACTCTGAAGCCTTTCTTTTCTAAAGCTGAAATGGAGAGTAGGTTCTTCTTCAAGCCTGGTACATATAGTACGTCCTTCATTTTTAGTGAATTCCTTGAATTCAGTTTATGGTTTGATTCTCCCACTTCCTTGATGGGATATTGGTAATCATCTCCAAGTGTCACTTTCTAAGAAAATTTCTTCTCTGAGATACAAGAGAGAATGTTTCTTTGTCCCATCATGTGCGTGGATGCACCACTATCAATGAGCCAAGTGTCCTCTCCAGGTGTTACAAACACTGAGAGGGCCAAGATCAATACATGGTCTTTGATCTCCTCTCTTATCATCTTTGCGGGTGGCTCTTCATCTTCGACTACATGGGCATGGAGCCTATTTTGTTTTCTCTTGTATTCTTCTCGTCTGGCTGGACAAAACTTCGCAATGTGTCCCATCTTGTCACAATGATAGCATTGTACAAATGAGTAGTCTCTTTCCTTTCGTTGTCCTTTCTTCTGAAATCTCCTTGGATGAGATTCTTTATGATTGAATTTATTTGAATGTTGAGGCTCTTTATGAGTCTCCTTTTGGAAGTAGGGTTTCTTCCTTCCTCCTTTGGTGTGAGTAGCTAGAGCTTGATCATCATCCCTTGCTAGTAACACTTCCCGATTCGTTACTCTTGTTTCTTCTTGGATGCATTCTTTCTATAGACTGTCGAACTTTAGTTTCTCCTTTCTGGCACATATCGTTTGGATGAAAGCATCCCAAGGTCTTATGAGACCATTTAGGGCCGTCATAATGAGTTCGTCTTTGTCTATGGTATCTCCAATAGCTTCTAGCTGTTCTTTGAATTTTGAGATTCTGGAGAAGTATTCCTGAATCATTTCTCCTTTCTACATCCTTGTATTCTTCAGTTGAGTTCTAAGATTCATCTTCCAGTTTATGTTCTTTCCTTCATATAGTCTGGTCAAGGCATCAAGCATTTCTTTCGAGGTCTTCTTAGATGACATATAAGGAATCAAATGGTCTTTGATTGAATCTGCAATGATTCTTTTGGCCCTTATCGTGTCCTTTTGATGCTTTGCCTTTTCTGCAGCATCATTAGGTTCCGGTAATTCTTCTTTGACGAATCTTGCTAGGTCATTCTTTTCAAGAATGAGGCCAATCCTATACTTCCAGGCACAGAAGTTTTCCACTCCTTCTAACTTATCAACAAGCTTAATGCTTGCAGACATCTTTACCTGGATCTAGGAAAATGACCGAAAAATGAAAGTGCTCAAAATAAAAAACTGAACTTACCAGGAGGTGCGCTTGGCTGAGGCGAGTAGCGTGGTGTGTTTGGATCCAAGAAAATCCAACTTTTTCTCCTCCAAACTTGATCTGCGGATTTCTAGACTAGTGCTTCTGGTTTTCTGGTACTCTGGTATTTATGGTACTTCTGGTACACTGGTTTTCTGGTACTTTTGGTACTTTGTGAAACTAGGGGTTTACTTTCCGGGAGATCCAGCCACTGAAAAGGTGCGCTGAGAGTGCCAAATCGATCCTTAGGGGAGGGCGCACTTTTCTAGATGGTTTCGGAGTTGAAAATCTTCACCATCAAAAAGCCCTAATTTTCATGTACGGTAACAGTGACGTTTTTCACTTGTGAAATACGCTTCCTTCAGCTTGGCTCTGATACCTTGTTAATATTTAAGCCATTATTATAGATGTTTGCATTTCATTAGATAACAATAGCATAATCCAAGATCACTGAGAAATACACAATCACAAGAGACACAACATTTATCCTAGGAAACCCTCTAGGGGAAGAAAACCCAGCAAAACTTCCTTAATATAGATAACCAATACAATGCCAAGAGATCTCTTATGCTAATACAGAAAGTCCTCTCCAAATATGCGCCACTCTCTCTCTCCTTCTTCTCCAACAGTAGATTTGAATTTGTCTCTCAAATGAGCAAGTGAGTTGTGTCTAAGTGAGGCGTTAGCCTCCTTTATTTATACAAGTCTGGCACGTGTGAAGTGTCTCTTCACTGGCAGTGCCGACTTCTCAAACTGGGTGGGTAAACCCACCTTTATTATATTTTTGGTCTTCTTTAATATCTGTTGGGGCCGACTTCTTATTCTGCCTATTACAATTGTCTTTTGACCAATCCACAAAAGGGGATTTGGTCCTATTACAATAACCGACATGATCAATCCACAATGGGGATTGATCCTATGAATAATATATCAATAATAATAAGAATACTCTTTGCAGTTACATTATTTCAACAAGCTCCACATGTCAATCTAGGAAACAAGGGTGCTAAAAAAGGGGGACACCTAGTGCCGTGAGATCATCCCTAATCTAGCACCCCAAGTCGCCTCCACAAGTTCCTTTTTTTTGAGAAACTTGAGACAGTGCAAGCCCTAGAGACTCTCTTGGGGCTTGCTTACAATGGAGAAAAGAAGAAGAGATATTGGGAAGATGTTACCCCAACTTAGGAGGCTTCTCTTGGACGTTCGGATGCCCCAAATGGGCTGTAGAACCTCCTTTTTGATGCAGACCTGCAACAAATCAGCAAGGAAAACCTTGCTGGAAAAGCTGCAAAAACACCAAAAATTGGGAAAATTTATGTTAGTAATAACCAAAAATTTTGTGTAAATTTCAGCAAGTAAAATGTATGTAAATGACCTATTCTAACATGTTAGAATGCCAAAAATATAATGGAAATGAACAAAAATAAGAAACATAAATAATTAGAGGCTAAAAGTGGGTCAAATGGAAGATTTCCAGATCTGAAATCTTCACATAAACCCCTAGGTAATCCTGCAAATCTTGATGCAAAGCTACAAGAAACAAGAGGAAGTGAGTAGATCTAAGTAGTGAACGAAAATACTTTGAAACTACTAAATAGAAACTCACTAGATCTATGATAACACTACCATAAACCTATCCAAGCAAACCACTTTGCTTGGAATTCCTACTATAGATCTCTAAGCTAAGCATGCATAAAAAAAAGCACAAAGGAATAAGATCATCTCAATAAAAGTATGGCACCAAGAAGACTCTTAACACCATGGATCCTCCAAAGATTTATTTATTCACCAAGAAAGGTTGCTTCAAATACTTGCAACAAGCTTTACACAATGGCAAGAGCCAAAAGAGAGAAGGAGAGAAGAGTGGGAGAGGAGAGATTTTGGCATAATAATAATAAACTGAGAATAGATGAGAAAAGAGGGAGGGGAGGCCTTTATTTATACTTGGGAGCCAAGAGTGACCCCTCTTGGATGCTTTCCAAGTTTCATTCATTAAGGGAGATTGAGCATCTCAAGGAGGGGCGCAACTCTAGGGTTTTGGTAGGCTTAGGGTTTTGGTAAATGAGTGAGCAGGTGAGGTAACACCTTTTTGACATGGTCCAACAGGATATTAGACCAAGGGGGGCACACTTAGGGAGAAAAGGAGTTTCCCCCTTTAATTTTTTATTTTTCATGATTTTCTCTCCAAGGGGAGCGCAACTTCCCCTAGGGGGGATGATGAAGTGAGGTGATGGCTAGGTGAGGGGGTGAAATAAAGTTAGGAAATGTGTTTCACTAACTTAGGAAAGGGATTTAGCATCTTCTCCCACTCTTTCTCTAACATTTTTTGCTCATTTTTACAAAAAATTGACATTTTGACTTTGTCAATTAAGCAATTAAATTGTTGACTCTAGACTGACTTGGACTCCTCATGGACAAAGACCTAGAAAAACTTGTCCAATTGAGATGAAACTTGGTACAAGGGTGTAGGGGGTCTCATTCCATTTCTTTTGAGTACAAATACCCCTATCAAAAATCCCAAGGACCTAGTTTTTACATTTTTACATCAAAATTAATTAAAACTACCATTAATTGGGTAATTTAAAAAAAAAAAAAACTACTTTGACTCGACGGAATTCCGCAAGACTCTAGAATATGTCTAGCATGGTCATTTACAATATTCCTAGTCACCCATAGGGCTCGATCATTAGAACGTCTTTCACCACTTTGGAGGATTATTGTGGGAGTAAAAAACTCAAGGGTAATTAAAAAGGCTAGTTAGGCCAAATTAATTACTTGAGGAAAAAAAAAAACTCGATGAAAGGACTTCCCTAATGATAAAGTCTTAGGTAACTAACCTACAATATGATCCATGCAGACCCATTACATTATTATCCCACGCAAGGGAGCGGAAATTCCAATTACAAAATGAAGTGTTGAGGCCAAAACTGCCTTGTAGAACCAACAAGTCTTCAACTTGGTTGCACCATCAGGTACACAACTCCATGGTACATGGAGTTGACCCCCTAGTCGAAATAGGTGGTCAACACTTCTCATGCAAAAAGAGGCAGAAGAAATAGAAGAAGTTTCAACAAAGCATTCAAAGACAAGAAAACTTCAGCAACTCCAAGTCATGAACAAAGAAAAGATATATCAAGGATTCAATGTTTCAGATGTGATAAGTATGGACACATTGCGAGAAATTGTCCTACCAGGAAGAAAGGAAGACAACATGCATCCACTGTCGATGTTGATCTAGAACCACATCAGAGAGATGAAGACATAAAAGATGAAGCATTCTTCTTCATATCAACAATCTCAGGTACGGTTCCTACTGATAGCGATATTTAGTTGATTGACAGTGGTGCTTCCAGACACATGACTAGATATAGAGAACATCTTACATATCTTGTAGAGAAAGAGTCTCGTCTGCATGTTGTACTTGGTGATAATGCCAGATATACTGTGAAGGGAGTTGGATCTTCTACTTTCCAACTAGATTCTGACATACCACTACAATTAAGTGAGGTACTATATGTACCTAGGATGAAAAGGAACCTTGTCTTTGTTTCTGCCTTAGAGGATAAAGGCTACAAGGTTACTTTCTCAGAAGGAAAAGTTCTTGCATGGCACAAGAACTCACACATGAATTCTACCCGGGTGATTGGTGTTCGACAAAAACAATTTATACAAATTGACTGTCCGACCAGTCCAGGCCTTGTTACATGATACTATCAGCTTGAGCGAGCTATGGCATATGAGACTTGCTCATTTACATTATAGATCCCTTCCCGCTCTAGGGAATATGGTGACAAATCTTCCAGAGATATATATCGAACATGATGGTGTTTGCAGAGGTTGTGTCCTTGGCAAGAATGTCAAGGGGTCCTTTTCGAGCAGTGATAGTAGATCCAAGGGGATCTTGGACTTGATACATACAAATGTTTGTGGACCCATGATTGTTTCTTCCTTGAGTGGATATTTGTACTATGTGCTCTTCATCGATGATCACTCTCAGAAGACGTGGATTTACTTCTTGAAGACCAAGGATGGAGTCCTTGTGAGATTTGACGAGTTTAAAGCTCAGGTTGAGAACCTGACCGGGAGGAAGATCAAGGTGTTGAGATCATATAATGGAGGAGAGTACACCTCCATGGATTTCAGTGATTTCTGTATTGAGACAAGGATCAAGAGGGAGTACACCGTTCCTTATAACCCTCAACAGAATGGGGTTGCAGAGAGGAAGAACAAATCCATGTCGAGGCAACCAAAGCGATGATACATGATCAGAATTTACCTATGATTCTGTGGGAAGAGGCTTCCATGACAGTTGTGTACGTTTAGAACAGGAGTCCTCATCAGATTCTGAAGAACATGACTCCTGAGGAAGATTTCACCTGAGTGAAGCATGAGATTGGACACTTCAGGATATTTGTGTGTCAAGTATATGTTCATGTACCCGAGGAAAAGAGGACCAAGCTAGACCCTTAAGGTAGAAAGGGCACATTTGTGGGGTACAGTGAATCTTCGAAGGCATACCGAATCTACATCCTTGGTCAGAGACAAATCAAGGTTAGCAGAGATGTCACCTTTGAGAAAGAGATAGCCTTCCGAAGATCCAGAGAATCTCACATGGAGATTGACAGCGAGAAGAAAGAAGAGGCAATACCTTCTCCCCCTTCAGCAATTGAGAGGGAGACATTTATTGATCCAGTTTATGTTCCTAGAGACATTGTAGTTGGCTAGAAGAGGCATGCTTGGGCTCAACAGACTCTGCAGGACGCAGAGGGACATGCAACTCCTCATGGTACATTCCAAGAGAGAAAGAGACCAGAGAGATTGTCCAGCTATGTTTCATCTATGAGCCACATCATTGATATTGAGCCTTCTTGTCATGGAGAAGCAGCAGGTCAGTAGGTTTGGAAAGATGCCATGACTGAAGAGTATCAGTGCATCATGAAGAATGATGTGTGGGATATTGTTCTGAGACCGAAAGGAAAGTATGTAGTAACTTCTAAGTGGATCTATAAGATCGAACATGCAATTGATGGAAGTGTCAAGAAGTACAAAGTGTGATTTGTGGCTAGAGGATTATCTCAGGTGGAGGGAATAGATTATGAGGAGACATTTGCTCTTGTTGCCTGATACACTTCCATCTGTACAACTATTTCCCTAGCTGCATCCATGGATTGGAAACTACATCAAATGGATGTAAAGACAACCTTTCTCAATGGTGAGATTGAGGAAGAAGTTTACATCGAGCATCCAGATGGATTCATGACACATGAGAAGGAGTCTCATGTATGCAGGTTGAACAAAGCCCTGTATGGACTAAGGCAGGCACCTCGTGCTTGGTATGAGAAGATTGATGGATACTTGATGAGTTTGGGCTTCAACAAGAGTGTTGTTGATCCCAACCTATACTACAACATTGTTGGTGACGAGTCCCTGATTTTGGTCCTATATGTTGATGACTTATTCCTCACCAGTTCAGAAAGCCTTATTGTTGAATGCAAGTGTGCATTGGCTTCTGAATTCGAAATGAAAGACCTTGGTATGATGCACTACTTCTTGGGACTAGAAGTGTGGCAAAGGACTGATGAGATTTTCCTGAGTCAAGGAAAATACACAGTTGAGATATTAAAGAAATTCGGGATGACAGACTGCAAATCCATGCCTACACTGATGGTGATGAATCTAAAGAAAATGAATGAGGCTTCTTCTGATTTAGGCGAGATTGATCCACATCTTTATAGGCAACTGATTGGATCATTGATGTATCTAGTTAACACCAGACCTGATATATGTTATGCAGTGAGTGTACTCAGTCAGTTTATGAGTCAGCCGAGACAGACACACTGGATAGAAATGAAGCATGTGTTGAGATATTTACAAGGCACAGTTGGTTATGGCCTAAGATATGCCTCCAGTGTAGACATGAGATTGCAGGGATATGCCGATGCAGATTGGGCAGTGAGCATAGTAGACCGGAAGAGCGGCTTTGATTGTTGTTTTACTTTGGGATCTGCCATGGTTTCCTAGTGCAGCAGGAAATAGAGTTATGTGGCTTTGAGTACTGTAGAAGCAGAGTACATTGCATTATGTGTGGCAGTGCGCAAAACAATTTGGCTTCGCAAGCTCCTTGCAGACTTATTTGGACATGAGATGGATTCCACCATTATCCATTGCAATAACCAGAGTTGTGTGAAGCTCTCAGAGAATCTTGTGTTTCACGATAAATCGAAACACATCGAGATCAAATACCATTACATCAGAGATATGGTGCAGAGCATAGCAGTACATGTACAGTACCTTTCTACACACGAGCAGGTTGCAGATGTCTTCACCAAACCGCTTGCCAGGGCGAAGTTCGAGTACTTCCATGAGAGACTTGGCCTGGTGGAGAATGCCTCCCTAGCTGAGAGGGAGTGTTGATGATTGCAACTTCATGAGACATTCTCCAGGTCGTTCTCCTCTGGATTGAGTTGAGACAATCTGTGAGAAATCCCATGTGATGGGTGTGTCATACTCCTCTGGACTGAGTTGAGATGACGTGTGTGGTCTCTTGTCATGCTCCTTTGGACTGAGTTGAGATGACTTGAGATGGTCTCATGTTGGACTCCTATGGACTTAGTTGTTATTTGAGTCGACTTGAGATGGCTCTCCAGATGGTACTCCTATGGAATTAATTGATTTAATCTGTTGAGAGTGACGTCCCTATGGCTGAGCACAGGTGGACGTGTCCCTAGTGGCTAAGCACTAGAGGATGTGAGAGATCCTTACTATATTGTTTAAGAGTAAGATTTATTGTGTAACCCTGATTGTGTAAAGGGTGCAAGTCGACCCCACCATGTAAAGATAATTAATATTGTGTAATGATTAATTATAATAGTGAGTTATAGAATTCGGCCCTATTGAGCCAATAGACACATCAATTTGATGTGCTAGGTCTTGTATATATAAGAGAGTAGATCCCCATTGTGGATCACTCACACACACTTCATTGTAACATTCTCTAAAGCTACTTGTACGGCTGAAGTGCGCACTTCGCTTAGGCGCAAGTTTCTAGGTCATAGAGCACCCTCTTGTGTGCTCTAGGGTTTATGGTATGGGGGATCTTCTCTTGACTCTATAGCAAAGGATTGTTGGGTTTTTCCCTTGATTGAGAAGGGTTTTCCCAAGATAAACTCTTGTGTTCTTGTGCATGGTTATTCTTCTTGTGATCTTGTGCATGGTTATTCTTCTTGTGATCTTGGTTACTGCAGCTATTGTATATGGTATTGCTGCGTTGTTTATGGTTCAAGTTCATGCTAAATTGAAATAAACTATATGTGCTTGAGCTATGCATAAAAAATTCAACATCACTTTGGATCGGATCATTTATCCATTGGTGTTCTCCTTACCTAAAAGGAAAGTGCCAAGTTTCTCATATCTTGGGGGTTTATAGACTTTAGCTGCCTTATTTATAACACTCGCCATTTCAGAAAGGAAAGCAGATGGTGCTAAACATGCATAAAGTTCAGAGTATTGACCCACCTACAAAAGAAGACTTAAAGGTGACTTGAGAGAAATGATATTTTTTTTAGATCTAGGGGAATCGGTAACTGGTCCAGATTATCTGGGCAAGGCCCAGGTTCAAATTCGGCTGGCTGTCACTATAAACCTTAGGCTAATGTAGTGCCAATAGCCTACAAGCCAGCGCCTAGCAGGAAACTTATGACTTAGCAAGAACCGAGACATCCGAAGACACACCCGAGAGGGATCCCACTCAAGGGGGTGTCTATCCTTCTAGCCTTATCACAACTGGCCAACATGTCACTTATGAAAATTGAACCCAGGTAGAAAGGAAAACAAACAATCTGCCCAACCATCCAAGCTATGAATGTTCCTTTAGCAGGATATTGTTTCTCTATCTTTCATTAACGTAGGGACCTCCTATATCACAGTGCAGGCGTTTCCTTCTAGCCCCTGTTTCCTGTTCTTCTGTTGTTTCTCATTCCTGGTAATATAGTGCCAGACTCTAATTTTCTTTCTGGCGACCTCTATAACTGATTGGCCAGCACTTAACGGCAACATATCAAGTATTGAAGCAACAGATTTTCTTTTCAATTTCTTGTGAGATTCAATCTACAGGCTTTTATTTGTGTTAACATCTAATCTATTTCTTGCAGGAAGGGCGTTATGAGTACAAATATATCATTGACAAGAATTGGACATACAATATTTAGTTGTGTTGACATCTAATCTATTTCTTGCAGGAAGGGCGTTATGAGTACAAATATATCATTGACGAGAATTGGACATACAGTACAGATGAGTTGGTAACTCCACGAAATAAAGATGGACACGTTAACAATTATATAGAGGTATCATATCTCTTTCCTGACTAGTTCTTGGAATTTGAAATTAAATATCATTTCCGAAAATACATTGTGCTCTGGGAAAAATTCTGGTGCTTTCTTTCAAAAGACTGACAATATAATATTTATTTTCCATGCTTGCAGGTTACAAGCCACCATTTAGATGATGAAATCAGAAATCGTAGGCCACAGTTGATGCGAGAAGACATTGATCTTACAAAAGAAGAACGTCAAATAATATGCAAGAGACTTGAGGCTTTGGCGGACGCAGATTGATCTAGGAGTTGGTCTTATAATAAAGGCTGGATTAACTAGGGAATTTCCCATGTTATTTACTTTCCTTACATTTTCCTATAATTCATAATGCTAATTATTTAATGTTCCTGGGATTACCTCAAGCACTTTCAGTTGAAGTTCAAAAGAAAATATCTTGTATATGGCCCTTTATGTAGTATTTTTCCATTTACAAAATATCTCACATATTGTTGAAATAAATATGATTATGGCGTTTGGCAGAGCCTTACTAAATTTAAAATAAACAATACATAGTTGTAAATCAAGCTAAATTTAATTAGTACATTGAAGTTCAAAAGAAAATAGCTTCTATGTGGTTTTATGGTATTTTTCTATTCACAAAAATGTCACATATTGATGAAATGTGATTAGGGCCATTTAGAGCTGTGCTAAATTAAATAAATATTTTGTAGTTGTAAATCTAGTTGAATTTAGCTAAACATTACATAGTTGTAAATTAAACTAAATCTAACTCGTTTTTGTGTCATATTGATAGCACTTTTGATCTACTTTAAAATATTTACAATTAATTATCATAATTTTGTAGTAAAAAATATAATTAGTTATCATAATTTTGTAGTAAAAAATATTTAACCTAATATAATTGGAGATATAGGACAATCAAAGTTAACTCTTATTAGACTATATTATGGCATTGTATTTGTTATATGTGAAAGAGTTAACCATGTGCATGTCCCATGCAACGGTTAATTGCACTCAAATATGTGTTTTTTTTTAACTAGCTTCCACTTATCACAATGTGGCTAGTGCACCTAGCTTTGCCTAGGAGTGAATGCAATGAACAACATTCCAATTGGAATCCTTTGGCTAAGAAGTCATGGGTGAGGGGTATCTACTTCACCAAAGATGTATATGACTTGCACCTAGCCCCAGTTGCTATCTAACACAAGCACAAGCTCAAGAATGTCATTGGAGAGACTTGAACCTAAGTGAGGACATTGAAAGTGCCCCACTTTCACCAACTCACCAAGCCATCGTTGACTTGAATATGTTTAGAACATTATTGTATATTTCAACATTCTCCTTGTATGTTTGCATTGTATTTGCAATAGTGATTAGTTTAAATATTAGTTACTAGCATTAATGTAGGGTGACCTTGCATTGGCTAAGATGTTTTATTAAATCAAAATAATGCTCTTTCAGCGAAATAACTTACATGAAATACAAATAATTTAAGATACATCCAAACTTGGGAGATTTAATTAAGTGCACATTTTGTAAAACTTTTTGCCATTTTGTTGACTTAGACAAAGGAGAACTAGAGTTTTGGAAAATTAGAGCAGAGCTAGGGTTTTGGCATTTCCATGCCTTCTATTACAAAAGGAGGATGCAACTCCTCTCCTAATTCTCATTCTGATGGCTTCTTTATAAAGAAGTGACAACATTCAAATCATTAGCAGTGATAATAGATGAGTAGGTCAAGTCATCAATCCAAGGCCATGAGCAATGGCTTGTAAAAAAGCTCGATCAAGCCCTAAAGCTTCAGGTTCCCTCATTAGCCCCAAGGAGAATGGACTCTTCCTTCTTTGAAAGAACTCATTTTTTCATATTTACAATGCTTTGGCCTAACCCTAAGATAGTTGAAAATTAGTTGATTAAGAATTGGATCCTAGCCCTAAAATGAAAATCCATTATTACCTCTATGAGAGATGTTATAAGCTTTTATTTCTGATTTCAAAGCAAAGTAAGATTTCATCTTTCTCAAGTGGTATGTATTTCATTGGTGCTCACGATGTGTAGTTGAACTAATAGACTCTGAATTTTAACCTTGAAGAGGATGTGCCGACAACAATTCAAATATGGGTAAGGCTCCTTCACTTATCATTGATATTTTGGATGATGGATCATTCTTTGGCCTAACCCTAAGATAGATGAAATATAATTGATTAAGCACTAGATCATATCCTTAAAAGGTCAAATCCATTATTAACTCTATTGGAGATGTTACTAGGTTAATTTTTTGAGGTCAAAGCATAGTAAGATTTCATACCCCCAAGTGGTCCTTGGTTCCTTGGAATTTGTGGCATGTACTAGAATTGATGAACTCTAGACTTTAACCCTAAAGAGGATGTGCCAACAATTCAAAAACAAATTAAGGCTTCGACACTTCCCATTGAATTTTTGGATGATGGGTCCTTTGTGACTATATAAATAACCTAAGAAAATGCATTTGCAAAGCAAAATCAAAACTAGGATGGTTTGCTTGTGCAAGACTTTGTAAAAAGGTGGGCATTAAAAAGGGCCTTTTGGAAGTTGTTTTGTGAAATCTCAATGTTTGGTCTTGTTACTACCTAAATTAGCATCTAAGTGGAAAATCCCAATCCATGGATGCCACTTTGGGGTAATGGATGGGAGTTGTATCATTGTCACATCAATACAACTTCCCTTTCACTTTTGGCCAGCTCTCAAGAGGCCAAGGGGGGGTGTCCCTTTGATATATGATTTGTTATTATGAGAGCCTAAGCAAATCTTGATTATGATTAAGCTATTAAATGCAAAGATTTACTTCAACAAATAAACCAAGTGAATACCACAAAGATCTGGCATATGCAATATAAAGGATCCAACAACTTAGTGACTAATGCTTTAAGATAGATCTTTAGAGAAAAGCACAAATTACCACAATCCACTTAAATGCTTTAGATGAATTAGAAACAAGTGGATTAGGCCTCAAAGTCTAATTTATTATATATGCAATAGAGATATTTCAAATTTGCAAGTTATTAATTACCATCCCAAGTAAATGATAAAAACCTCAAAGAAGTAGTCTAACCACAGTTTACTGAATGTAACTTGCAATAGATCCAAATTGTGTTTTAGAGAACAACTTAAAGTCAAATATAAACACGAGATGTAATCTTAATCTTAGAGCACAAACTGACCTTAGATAGTATGACATTTAAGAGTGTATCCCATTAATGCTTAAGCAAGGACAAGTCCAAGGCGAACTTGGCTTGTCTTATGTTAACAAATATGTTTTATGTGTTTAATTATGCAAATTCTATATTTGTAATAGGAGATAAATCAACTCAAGATAGTGAAATGAGCACTTTAAACCAAGACATCGAGCATTAAATCACCAATTAGGAGTTAATATTTTCAAGAATGAAACATCCCAATATGTGTGTGACATGTCTAGATCAAACATTATCACTACGAAATAATATACTTGAATCGAAGTCTAAATTCAAATTAGGGTTTTATGAGTATTATCTTGGATTTACCTTACCAAATATTTTATGAGTAAAAAGTTATGCTTGTGAAAATAACTTAAGGAAAAATCACAACTAGAAATTAGAAATGAAACTTTGAGATCACTTCTAGCTTATGAATCTATTTCAAGTCTATGTTAAGATATTCTATGCATGAAATGAAACTAGACTTGAGCCTATGTCAATCTGATTTTTATGTCCTTTTTATGTAATTTCCAGATATACATAAATAAATTAAATAACCCAAAAATGAAGAACAAACTTGAAAATGAATATTTTCCAGGTCCTATAAAGTTGCCAACTAGGTTTGTCTTTGACCTCAAGTTGGCTCTAAGTTTCAACTGTCAATGAAGGTGGTGTTGTTGTTTTAGGACAACCAACAGTTCAAGAACTTCTTGCTGATTTGCTACAGTTACATTCGCAATTTAGGTGCTCTAGCATGTAGTTTTAGACACCAAGGGTTAGCACATGCATACCAAAATAAATGTAACACACCTAGAGATATTTACAGCTTAAATTAAAGCAGTTCTACACTCTGACACACATGAAATTGTACACAGGTATTTTTGGTCAACATGACCCTAGATACAAAAAAAACCTCGAGGAAAACCAATTTGGAATATATGTCTGTATATGAGGAAAATAGATGGTAGAATATAGAAAGTACAAAACATAGATGAACCTACTACAATAACATCTTGATCCAATTTGAAACACAAGTCCAAAAGAAGGAAGAGCACCCTAGGATGGTGAGCCCCTCATAAATGCTTCCAAGACCATTGAAATGAAGC
>JASDQU010100109.1:700787-719199 GCA_032191745.1 Picea mariana
TCTAGTGATTTGCTCTCAAATTTTCCCTTACATAATGAACCAAATTGTCTCTTAGAAATTGTCTCGTATTCTTTAAAAGAGAATACAACAAAGGTTGATCAGTTTATACAAGGAGAGGGAACAAAACCATATTTCAAAACGTATATACCTATCATTTCAAGAGATGCATTTTGTTTCATCAATTCTTCTACATATTATTCCTTGTACCCCGATATTTTTTATCCTAATGTTGTGCAATTGCATGTTCCATATTGCCTTGGAGAAAATTCAATATTATATAATCAGGTACAAAGAGATTACCAAACAGAAGATAAAGAGGAAAGTAATTCTACCCATGAACATATTAATTCTTATTCCCGTCAATTATCCATGGGTAAATCAAGAAATGATTTGAAAGAGTCTCAAATTGCATCTTCCATTGATTCATCTCAATTTTTGATTAAAGAAGAATCTAGATTTTTTCATGATCAATTATTTGAGGTTGAAAAGTATAATCGGCCAAATATTATTACCAATGATGATTATTCAAAAATGTTGGTCATTCCATCTAGTTAACCTCAAATAGTTAACCTTGAAATATCTAAGCTCAATACAAAGTTTCAAGAGAATGAAACACTTACTTTCCAATCGAGAAACATGATAAGTTCTCGCCATCTTGATCCGACCTTTTTACAAAATTCTTTCTTTGATAGTCTAATACTTTATTCTCGTCAAGAATATTTTTTGTATGTGAATTCTTTCGAACAATCCCATGTTAATAATTGCATGTATTATGATAGGGTTGCAGATTGGTTGGAGTATTCATATCTGAAAAATGTTCAAGGGAATGGTAAGGTCATGGGGTAAAATCATGAAGCTGGGTAACACTTTCATGACAATCAGCTCTCCAAAATTTATAGTGGCAATTTTTCAGCCGAAAAAATGTTGCTAGGAATTTTTTCGACCAAAAATTTTCACGTCAAATTTAACGGCACCCTTGAAATTCGTGTACAATGTTTTTCAGATGAATTCTTTTCCCGTGGTAAGCATATTTCGGCTGAAACGTTTATTTTTAACAGATTCCGTTAAAAAATGGGTTTCGGCCGAAAACCTGAAAATGGGACTGTTTGCAAGAAACTGCAAATTCTCTCCATCTTACTTCATCTTTGGAGGTAGCAGACTCCTACAAATACTCAGAATTTAGATTCAAAATTGATACCAACATTTTTAAAATTGAATCTACTTTCATTGGGTATAATGTGTCTTCATTTTCATTGTTTTTATCTAATTTTATTTAATTTTATAAAAACATTACTGCATAAATTTTTTAGGTGAGATTATGATTCGGTGAAATGAAAAATCCATATCTCTAAAAATACACCGTGGAAAATTATGGAAAATTTATATTTATAATCCTTAAACTGTTCTCTTCAAAAGGGTATTTTTAGATTTTACTTTTAAGTAAAAATTAAAATAGATACAAGGTGTAGAAAAACATGTTTTTAAAATATGCAACGTTTTCATCTTGGTCAACTTCAAAAAATTCTAGAAATTATAATATTCATCCGTTAGATTCAAAATTATAGTCATAATAAAACAGAGTATTTGTAGATTGTTGCAGTATATTTCATTTCTTAAAAACATAAGTTTAATAATAGATACATTGTTGTGGAAAACAATAACTCATGATCATTCCTTTCATGTTTAAGGAACATACTGTTAAACAATTGTCAAATTGACATATAAATATTGATAAAAAAAAAATTGAAAAATAGTTATTGGAAAGATAACAAAATTATTCACAAGTTTTGTTTTTACTATAAAGTGAAATTCTAAATAAAAAAAATACTTTTGTATGACGTAAATTGAAGAACTTGTGAAAATACAGTTTTTTTGTCATAAAACAAGCAAAAGTGTTAACCATCTTCATGATTTTACCCCATGCTTGTTGTGTTTTTAAATGATGATGATAAAGGTAAGTATGATATATTTTTGTTATTTTTCGATATACTACCATTCTTGTTAGTAATATTTGATTTTGTTTCCATTGCAGGATTGGAGTTACTCCGATGGCTACATTGGAAGCATGACTTCACTTAGTATTTTTTATTTGTTTAGTAGTTAGAGTAGGTTTATGAGTAGGTTTTCTTTTAATTTTATTTCTCATTTTTTCTCTTTGTAATAATGCAGTTATGAACACAAGTGGGCACACCAAGAGAACCATAATATGAATGTTGTCAGGGAAGTCCACCTAAATCTTTTTCTCTCTTCTTTTCGTTGAATATTTATTTTCAAAAACGCAGTATCGTCATGAAAATTTTAAATGGAAAGTAAAGAGATAAGTAAATTTGAACTATCAATTCAACCCTGACCCAAAGTGCCACGAGTAGGACTGCACTCATCTTAATGATGATTTTTCTATTTTTAGTCTTTTTTATTTTTAATAATAATGCTTAGTCAAAGTAACATCTTATGCATTACTATCTTAAGAAAAGAACTTGCTTGCACATGATATTTTATATGATTTAGTTCTTCCTTTATTTTACAGTGAGATGGTAGTGGATACAAAAACTCAAGTTTATCTTTGGCCAAAATCGTTTTTTGAAAAGTTTTCTTTTGTTGTTTTGATTTTGTGTACTTTTTGTTTTGAATCTCATTAATAAAATTTGATTTGGTTTGTTGTGTGTTTTTGTTTTCTTTGATTATTTTGAATGAGTTTTCTTCTTATCTTTCTTTTTTGAATCAATATATTTATGATCAAAAAACTATTGTCGAAGGAAGCATTTATTTTAAGACTTTTGTTTTTCAAGCAAATTGAAATAGTTCAAAGAGGTCTTGATATTAAGATATAGCTCAGACAATTGATTTTTAAGTCAATTGTCACTCTCATTTTGTCCTCAAATTATCTTTGCTAGAGTATTACACCAGAGATATGGTTTAAATCTTTGAGAATTGCGATGATCTTTAAACTTTTTACGCCGTCCATATTCTTAAGGATTCACTTTTAAGTGCTTCCCCAATCTCTAGATGGTTTCTTAAATGAAATCTAAAATCTCTAAACCATGATAAAACTTCCAGTTTTGAAAGCAAATAAACAACATTGTCAACTATTCACCTGTATTGCAATTAACCTCCAGTATCACCCCACTCTCTTTGTCATCAAGAAATCTATGATTGTATTATTATTTAAAAGTAGCATAAGAGGGTTGAAAGAACTTATGTGTGTGAAGTGTGTGTAAACCCGTCGGGGTACTGAACAGGCTCGTTGGCAGCGGGTAAATGCACACATGATACCAAGACAACTTCGTCAGGGTACTGAACAGGCCTGCTGGCAACGAAGCAATGTTGGGTAGAGAGGTAGCAGGTATATGTTTTTAAATTAACTTTTATGGAAGTATACATCATGTGGATACAACTATTGAATGGGATTAAAGCATTTGAGTGGGTTAAATGACATCCCTGTCGAGGCTATGGACGCCTGTTGGTAGCAGTGGCTCTGTCAACGGTATTGAAGTTCTTTTATAAACATCGTGACTCTTTGGTTAAGACATTATTTCAAGTCATAATCTTCTACAAAGAAAATTCTATTGTCTGGTTATAACATTGAGCTTATCATAATACTATATGGTCTTAGAGTGAATTTATTTCAGGGAGCTTAAATCCTTTTTCAAGTTTTATTATTTTCTTCCTAAGATGAAATATTACCAGATCAGAGATAACTGCTTCACCCAGTAAGTCGCCATTTGTTGGGCCCCAACAACTCCCCTTATATTTTTACAAAATTTAAAGGGCCCCTATTAGAATCTTGATAATTATAATGAGCTACATAATCAACCTTTTCAAATAGTTCCATTCCTTGGCTTGCTTTGAGACAAACTTAATACTTTTACTTTAGTATGAGTCATTTATTACAAGAGTATATCTCAAAAGTTAAAAACGAGCATAAAAATCTCAATTTAAACAAAAACGTTAATTTTTATCAAATATTTACTTTTGTTTAAATTATGATTATGTGTTTATTCTTTTGCTCATTAGCAAGTTTGACTATTTTGAATAATGTGTTCAATACTTCATCAAATAATATCTTGGTTGGTTTCTCATTTTCACGAAATCATTTGGTGATGTTAATTAATTAAATTCTTTTTTCATTTTGCATCTCATTTCAAAATAATAATAATCAAAGAATTATCTATCATTTGTTTGATTTTGTAAAAGACTAAAATTTATATTTTTTCTCCATTAATTTGAAGCTTCTAGATCATATTTGAAAACAAATTATAAATAATGTTTGTTTATAAGTTATAGTTAGTTTAAATTCATTTTTTATTTTTCTAGATTTTGTTTTATTCACAATTTTTAGGTTATTAATTTAGGTTTCTTTTTGTTTTACAAGTTTCTATTATCAAATATTTGATACGGATCTGATCATATCTTGATTTTATTATCCAAATACGTTCAAGATGATTGATCCAAAAATAATTTTGAATTTCTACAAATAATTTTATGAGCAACAACAGATAAAATTTGGAAAGGCGTCAAGATCAGACACATGATTTTGCAGGACTGATTGCAGCCAAACCGTGAGGAATTTGGAGAAACGATTGAAAACCCAGAACCAAAATGGACCCATTTACCTTCCAACTAGAGATTTTTCCAAAAAAATGCACGATTTGAGAGATATTTGGGTCTCTTTTAGAGGCAAATTTCAGGTGGCGGAATTAATAGTGGCGCTCAGACTGTTCATTCATTTTATAAATATATGAGAAAGATCAGAGCCATGGAGATCCAAGAATTGGAGAAGAGGATTTTAAGCCTTTCTCTTTTGTATATTATTTCTTTTGTAAACTTTTTTATTTCTTTTCAAATGGAGTAATGGATGGCTGGAAGCTTTGGGAGAATGGACGAGTATTTTTAAAGAAGAATATGGAATTCTAGGTTGCTTAATGGCTTTTGTCCTATGAGTAAAATGGTTTTATTTTCATATAATATATTCATATTCTTTGAATAATTGATTATGCATTGATTTAAATAGATTTAGTCTTTTTTATCAATACATGGTTAATTATTATCATTTATATATTAATTTTTCTAATCTTTAAGAGTCTATTATCCAAAACAATTCTTCCAGGATTGCAATATGGGCATGTGATTTTGAGAAAGAATATGGGAAAGTAATTCATCTTCGGATTTAGACATTGTGATACTTATTCCATTTCATTCTTTCATTATTGTTGTATTATGAAAATGTTATAACGGTTTATTTTAGCTTTAGCTTGTCAATCATATGGTGTTTTCATACTGTTAAATGTTATATGCTGCCCATAATTTCTTATTCCATTTTTATGTGTGATTAATCGATCATTTGATTATTATGAAATTTATTTGTAATGTTAAATGATGGATAATATCAATACCCCGAATTGAATTTTCTTTTGTTCTTAAATATTGATTATCTTAAGATCACACGATTTTTAATTAGTTGTCTTCCTGTTGTTATTAATTTACTCCAATATCAAATACTTCTTTGAATGTATTCTGGAAGCGCTAGTATTGTTCCGTTATAGGTTTCTCTTAACAATAGTACAGGCAGGAGATCATACAACATAGAAAGATAAATACCAGTTTCGTCGATTAGCGATAGGTTATTATGTGTGTTATTTAGTTAAGTTGTTTATGAATGAAACAATGAATGTATGGTTCAGCTTTGACTATCCACATGTTCATGTTTCTTTAACTTTTTTGCAAGATTCTTTAAATTTATAAAAGAAAAACAATAAATATTTTTATGTGCTTTCTTTATTTGCTTCCTAGAAGCAATCATTTTTCACATCGATTTTCGTAAGTTTCGATTAAAACTTGCATCTTGTAAATCATGTAAATAAACGTGACTTGTATATCTTATGCTTAAATACAACTACTATAGTTACATTTGAACATATGTACATATATAGTGTGTGTTTAGTAATTAGTTAGTCATTTCTCTCTTTTATTCATTTCTTTTAGGATTTTTAGATTGGCTAACAGAGCCATTAAACCCGTCAGAACGAGTTACACCAAACGGCTTGGGTTATTTAGACAACCCCGGACCGGACTCGCTCTTCCAGTTGATGGACAGTCAATTTAGCCCATCAACAGGCTACTCAATCCTTGGCCATACAAGAGTATAGTCTCGTTGCCCCTTGGAGAAACATCCACATTCCTCTCTACGAGGGTGGTCACACCCCTCTCTACGAGGGTATTCTAGCATGTCCCTAGAGTATCCAAAAATCAACACTTGGACAGACCTTGGCAAATTTCTCATTCCCCTTCTCTACGAAGGTCTCTTGTCTTTTCCTTCTCTATGAAGGTCTACCTATGGGATTTCTCTTTCCTTCTTGACGAAGGTCTTTTCTCTTTCTCCTTCTCTACGAAGGTCTAGCTATGGGATCAAAAAAATCTCTTGTGCTTCAAAATATTTCCATTATATAATACCATGCTACCCATCTATTGGGCACCATCCATCCACTAGATAGCTTTCATCTTGATCAAAATATCTGGGCACCATCCATCTGTTTTTCTAACTGCATCAAATCATGATCCTTCATTTTAAACTCGGAGACATGGCTTCCTTTTGCACCAAGATAATATCTTTTAATCATCATCCTTGAAGTTTTCTTCTGTAATATCCTAGGTGCCTTCTTGAGTTCGAATATTTCTTTCTTTCTGTCTTCATACTGGATCAAAATGCTCCCTCTGCATCTATAAGAACGGTACTGGAGCAACCTGTAGTTACCTACATCTCATCCACTATATCTGAGTATCCATCTTTTTCTTCATCTTGAATATTTATGTTCTGCATCTGTAGGAGCCTCTTGCTCCTATATAGATATTGGATATTGTTTGGTCTTCACTGACTGTCACCATATCATATGTCCTTCTCATGTTGTCTAACTTCTGCAAGTCATGGCATAAGTTTTTTCTTTCGATACTTGGAAACTTACTTATAGTATGCTTTCTTTGTCACTCTCATGAGTGATCACACATGAATTAAATATTTTATCTCTTTCTTCATCCTCTTCTTTGATACTTCCTTCATAAGTCTGCATAGACACTAAAATAAAACGAGGTTAATTAGCATTCTCACAAAAAACTAACTTGTAATGATAAGGTATTAAAGTAAACAAGATACAAAAAATAAATATGAATACTTATCTTTTGTTTTTGTGTGGGGAGGTTTCACGGACTCCACCATTTGCTATCTTTTTTCAGATCAACTATCTTCAACTTAAAGTACATAATCCTTAATTTCTACTAAAGCTTTCTTTGAGAGAGGATATTCCTCTTCCTCTGCCACATGTCCTTTATGCCTTCTTTTCCTTTTCCTTGAGGACAGTCATAGGAAAAGTGTCCCAACTTTTGACAGTTGTAGCATCTGATCTTTGAAACATCTTTCTTCTTGTCTAGAACTCTTACGGAGTTAGCTTCTTTATTGTTCTTCCTAAAGGAACTTCTTTTGTTCTTTTGAGTTGTAAGAGCTTTCTCTTCATCAACAGTTAATCTCTTATGTTGGTCTGCAAGTCTAGATTCTTCATGTGTGCAATCTGCCCATAACTTATCAAACTTGGGTAACTTGCTTCTTGCACACACTCCTTGTACAAAAGGAATCCGAAATGTTGGAAACCCATTTAGGGTTGTGGTTACAAGTTCTTTGTCACTAATGACATCTCCAATAGTTGCAAGCTGATCTTTGATCTGAGAAACTCTCATAAGATAGGATGTGACAGATTCTAAGTTGTCTATCTTCATATTACGAAGTTGATTTCTTAAGGAAAGATTATAGCTAATGTCTTTGCTTTCATATAATCTGTCGAGTGCTTCATACATTTGCCTTGTTTGTAGTTCGGATATATGAGGGATCAAGTGATCTTTTATTGAATTTGACACGAATCTCTTTGCTTTTTTTTCATTCTTCTTATGCTTGGTAATTTGCTCTTATTTATCTGGTTCTGGTACACCCACTGTAACATGTTCTAGGAGATCATTCTCGTCTAGAATCATCTACAACCTATGCTTCCAAGATCTAAAGTTTCTAGATCCTTCCATCATGTCTTCTACCCTCATGTTGGTATCCAATCTTTCTTGTAGAAGAAACCCTAGCCCTCTGGGCTATAGAAATAATAAAAAATCAAATTACTTGGATCTGAAAACTGAACTCACCAAAAGATGTGTTGGACTGAGGCGCGTAGCCTGGTGTGTTTAGATTTCATAAAATCCAACTTTTACCCCTCCAAACTTGATCTGCGGATTTCTGGACTGGTGCTTCTGGTTTTCTGGTACTTCTGGTTTTCTAGTACTTTTGGTACACTGGTACTTCTGGTTTTCTAGTTCTGTGAAAACTAGGGTTTCACTTTCTGGGAGATCTAGCCACTGAAAAAGTGCGTTGAGGATGCCAAAATGTTCCTTGAGGTAGGGTACACCTTTCTAGATGGATTTGAGGCTAAAAACCTTCTTTAATAAAAATCCCTAATTTTCATGTACGGCAAAAGTGACGTTTTTCTTTTTCCTGTGAAAATGCTCTCTTCAGCTTAGCTATGATACTATGTTAAAGTTTATGCTATTATTAGGTTACTTTCAATTTACTAGATAACAATAGCATAGACAAGATCACTAAGAGAAGCACAATCACAAGAGTACACAATCATTTATCTTGGGAAACCCTAAAGGGGAAGAAAACCTAGCAAAACTTCCTTAATATAGATAACCAATACAATGCCAATATAATGAACCAAACAACACAGAAATTTATCTCCCAAAGATGCGCCTCTCTCTCTCTTCCTTCTTCTCCAACTGCAACTCCAAACTTTTGCTATGATGAACAAGTGAGTGTGTGTCTAAATGAGGCGCCAACCTCTCTTATTTATACAATCTAGCCTGTGTGAACTGGAGTGTCTTTTCACTAGCTGGGCCGACTTCTCATTCTGGGTGGTTATAACCACTTTAATATATGTTGGCTGGGATGACTTCTCATTTAGCCTATTACAATTAGGGTTTGACCAATCCGCAAAAGGGGATTTGTTCATTTACAATACCCGACATGATCAATCCACAAAAGGGGATTGATCTAATTAATAATAAATATATTTTATCTTTATCCAAAAAAGGGGATAAGAATATTCTTTGCAGTTACACAATATTTTAATAGGTTCTACATTATCTCAAGTGCTAAATACATGTCATGAGTCCCCAAAGTGCTAGGGTGATGATCACCTAGGACAAATTGTGACAAATACATAGGTAGATCAATGCTTAGGCATAAAATAAGTGTGCTCTCTAGGTATAACAACCTGTAGAATACATTAGCAACACTTTTACATAAGTGTAAAGTGAAAAAACCTAGGCGGTTCCCTAACTCATGTGACCTAATAGATCCACTCCAAGACCCCCACACACCCACCCCGTCCATAAGTGGCCTCCATGATATGGTTAGTGTGATCCATGATGGAAGGACTATCTTGAAATGGGGAATAAGAGGATGAGCCATGACAAACCACAAGGGTCTAGAGAAAACACCTAGATCTAAAAAAAAAATTGCATAGATCACTAAGCATGTTCTAGTACAATACATAAGATACAATGGTCACACTTTTTGTTGATCATGATACATAATACAAATCACCGTTATGGAACAACTGATCACATAACCCACATCTCTAACATCATTTCAATATATGCACAAGATTGGCTCATATGCTAGAACAAATTTGGCAAAGAAAATGATATAATCTCAAGTGAAACTAAGGGGTAACATATCTCATATTCAAGGGCTATACTATGAAATGCTTCCATTTAAATGCAACAAATTCCATGAGTATGGCCATTATGCTAAAGACTACAAGAAATCGAATACCCCTTGACCTAAATAGAACAAGTTCAAAGAGAAAATGAGCGTAAAATAACACTCTAAGGAAAAGGAAAAACCTTGAAATCAAACCCTTTCTAGGACATCAAACAAAGTTAAGGTTCTAAGGTCAAGGGTCTAGATCAACCAAGAAACAGGAAAATATGATGGAGAAATTCAGGGAGAGGAGTCACCTAACCAAGGTTAAGGGTTAGAAAGAGGGAAAGGGAAAGGAAAAACTAAAAATCAAAGAGATCTCACATATGTCACCCATGAAACATGAGCATTTTCCTCCCCCCATTCAGGGAATTGGTAGATTTAGTGAGCATAATCATGATAGTGAAGCAAGGAATCTCCACAAGACAAAAATTGATCCAACCAAATGGATAAGATGATGCAGAAGAACTTGAAATGCAAAAAAAGGAGGAAATCCAACCAAGAGGCAAGAGAGGAAAAAGTAGAGAAGAACAAAAGAAATTGGCTTGCAATTGCCACTGAATATTTTTTTGTTAGGGCACCAAATCTAAACAATGTAAAATTATAATAAAAAATCTTCTCTTGGAATTGTAGAGGACTAAGAAATAGAATAAAGTGGGATTATATTAGATCAATAATAAAGAAAGAAAAACTACTAGTAGTATTGCTAGACATATTTCCCTTCTAAAGCCCCTATATGTCAAATGAGATTATCCTCTCGTCTCTCTCTTTGATCATAAACCAATAATATTAGCAATGGTTAGCTCTTAGTATCTAGGGCCATTTCGTTCAGATACAATTCCTTATGTTTCTCCCAAAAAGTACAAATCATCATGTTCCTCGCAAGGAATTGGTTTAGTGTTCTATTTTTGGGAGAAAAAAATTAAAAGGCTAAAACTTGCCCTTAAAGAATCCGTGAGATCTAGAAGTGAACCCCCCACTCAAGACAGAAATATGGGAATCAAGGTTGGAGGTTGTACAAACATGTATAGAGGTGGAGGGTCTCTCGGAACAACTAGCACTAAAGAAATTATAAGCCAACACAAACTTGTTGAATTCCCAAAGCACAAAAGAGAAGAATAGGAGGCTTAAAGCTAAAAGTTTATGGTGGGACACTAGAAACAAAAACAAAATATATATCACAGATAGGGAATGCAAGGAGAATTAAAAAGAACATAGTCAAGATTCTCCTTATGGATGGCTTGAATGTAAAGAAGTTTGCAAAATCCAAGAGGTGATTTGAACTTACTTTCACCCACTATATTCAGAGGATCCCCTTAGTAGCAAGACCAAATCTATGGAAGAAGACAATTTGATGCTAATGAGTCCAATATCCTAAAAAGAAGTAGAGGAAGTATTATAGTATATGGAATCAAATAAGGCCCTAGACCTAGTCAGATTGTCAACACATTTCTACAAACAAACTTGGATCATTGTAAAAGGGCATTTGATAATAGTTCTTGAGAAAATAATGAAAAAGGGTAAATTATGAGGGGAGATTAATTCAATGTTCTAGTTCTCATCCCAAAGGAGAAGAATCCCACATGTTTTGAGAGATGCCCCATTTCCTTGTGCAATGCATCTTATAAAACCTTGTTCAATATCATCACAAAAAGGTTAGGGAATCTCTTTGGGAAATTGTTTTCAAAAGAGCAAGGAGGGTTTTTCTAACGCAAAATAATAGGTGAAACTATCATTATGGTCTAGGAATCAGTCTAGTCTACTAAAGTGTCGGGGGAAAAGGGTATTGTCATCAAACTTAACAGGGCAAATTTTTTTGATAGAATTATACATTATTTTATTTTTGAAGTATACAAGAAAATTTGGCTTCTTAAAAATATTTATTTCTTAAGTCAATGATTGCATAGCCACTCCTTGGATCACTCCATTGGTAAATGAAAGCCTTTCTTATTTCCTCCTCCCTTTATATAATGATGGTAGAAACCTTGGGCAAATCCTTACACGAAGCTAAGAGACAATAACTCCTCCGTAGAATTAGAGTACCTTGAGGGGTCAAGCAAATGAACAATTCTTAATTTGTGAATGCCCTCCTAAAAGGGGCATTGTAATCAATTTTAGAAGATTAAAGAAATTGCCTCCTAGCCATTGGAAGCATATAGGGGAGGCATCAATAAAAATAAAAGCAATATATTTCATTGGAACACCCATGTAGGGATCCTAAGTAGAACAATTGAAAATTTTGATTTCTCGATGGAATTCAGTTGGTCATCCTTTTAGTACCTAGTAACTCCAATAGCACTAAAATACCAGAAAGTCTCAAATTGGGTCATCATCCTAGAGAAGTCAAAATGAAAGGAACCATGTGGAGATATCAATGGTTAAACCCACATGGTATATGTTACCCCCCCCCAGCCTAGGGGTAACTAAGGAGATGATGTCTCAAGGCCCACAAGTAGCATACATGGAGTGTCGAGATCCATATGACCGATGGAGCCCACATTGAGCAGATAGAGCCCCTCCTCTTTACCACTCATCATCAGCAACATAGTAATGTCTGCCACACCATCTTGGTCCACAGAGGACAATAGGTCTTGCTTTATGAGGTAACAAGTCCAGTCTCATGGTAAGTGTCACCTTAATATTTGAAGCATTTGAGCATGTTGTAAAGAGTCATTTCTTGATTATGGAATGTTTGCTTGGAAATTATATATTTTTCCTTAGTTCACCTTGGTGGTTGACATGGTATCCTAGTAAGTTGGTCACCCTCAAGAAAAGGGTTGTTACTGATGGGGTCTCCTTTAAGGTTCATTGTACCATTCCTTCTCATACTTACCACTTTCCACACTTATTCACCTATGTTTCCTCATCTTTTGGGTTTTTGGGTTCATTGACCCCAAGAAGGGCTTGTACCTCATTTCATGGGGAAAAGGGGATAAAGACCTAGAGGCGTTGCAGCTAGCACTATAAAAATAAAAATCCATAATACATCCTTCTAGATGTTCGCCCTAAAATTCCTAAGAGCCATGAATCACTTCTCTATAAACATAAATCACTTTAAAAGGAAAATAAATAAAAAGTATCACGCTTGATGGGGGAATGCATTATGGTGTTCTTTAATTTTCGATGCACATAGCACTCAATGTGTTCTAACTTCAAGTGGCATTTTAATGCTCTTTTTATTTCCATTTCACATAGCATTCATGTTTGGATCATAAAAACAAACAAAAAAAGGAAATATAAATAAAGGGCTTGGAAAAATGGTGCATTGCAAATGAAGGGATGTAGTCCGCCCTCCACAAAGGCACCCATAAATGAGACAATATGAGCCCTTGATATGTCAAGGACCCCATGCCCAAAAGTACTCCCCATATTCCACCTCATACTCACTACATGGCCTAGAGACGGTCTTCTTGGGAAACATTCATTGACTTGGAGATTGACCTACCAAATAGGGCACCATGACACCTCTCCCATACCCAAATTTGGCAAATTTTATAAGGTCTTTGAGCATTTGTTTAGTTTGAAAAGGGGGACTCAATGCACTTGTTTAGGTGGTTCTTTTATTAAATGTGGCTTACTTATCATGATTCATATGACTTGTGGACCCTTGGAGGGTGTATTTTCTTGTCTTTATAGGACCTTTCTTGGTGAAAGTCATTCATGAAGGGACTACACCACTTGGACTTTCATAGGGGCTTGAAATCCCATTTGATGGATGTTTCACCTCACACATTGGATGCCTAGGATGATGAGCGTTGCACCTTGGATGATATCTCTAGCACATGAACGAGACCTGGAACCATGAAGAAGGGATGACATCACCCTCCTATGTGTTAAGTTTTCAATGAGCTATGGCTCATGTATCCTCTTTTAATTTTCTATTTAGCTATAACAGAACCATAACTACTGTAGAAAACCAATATCACATGAAGAATAACCATGCACAAGAACACAAGAAGTATCCTGGGAAACCCTTCTCAACAAGGGAAGAAAACCCAGCCAATCCTTTGCTATATTCTCAAGAGAAAGACCTCCCACACCATCACCAAAACTAGCACACAAGAGGGTGATGTAATTCTCATAATTTCAGACCACAACTACTGAAATCATGAGATGACACAATGATAAGTGTGTTTCCTCAATGGGGATTCACTTTTATTTATATTAGACATGTCACATCAAACGATGTGTCTTTTGGCACAATAGGGCCGACCTCAATAACTCAAAATATAATTAATAATTACCATATTAATTATATTTTCTATTAATTATCTTTTACATTAATTATATTTTACATTAAGGTGGGGCCGACCTGTACCCTTTACATAACAATTAGGGTTACAGGTAAGTCTGACTCTTAAACAATATAGCAAGGTATCTCATACACCCACTAGTGCTCAGTCACTAGGGGCACATCCATAAGGATGTCCATAACTCTATCTCTATGTGTCTCATAGGAGAACCACACTCACTAGTGCTCGGCCATTAGGATCACGTTCACATGTGCTCGTCCACAAGAACATCCACTCAAAAAATCTTCTTTCCCATTGCATTACACATGAGAGTCATATGGAGTTCATCATCTCAACTCTCTTCTCAGAAGAGGATAATACATCATCTCTATCTATGTCTCATAACTATGCACCCAGCTCTATGGGAATTCACATGTTCACCTTGTGCTCAACCACAGGCACGCCCAACTCAACAGATATCTTTCTCATTGTGTTACACAGGAGAATCATCTGGAGTTCTTCTCAACTCTCTGTAAGGAGGAGGCCATCACTATGTTCCAGCTTTGTCTCGGATAGGAACCACACACCCAACTCATGCGCTCTCTCTCAGGTCGACTCAATCAGTCTTTGTCCTGGAGGATGTCTCACGCAGTTGTAATCATCAACACTATGCCTAAACGTCCCTCTCTTGCAGCATGACAACACACTTTGAGGATGTCGTTGGGTGTATTTTGTGCACTCGGTGGTGTTGTAGGCTTGTGACCCTACACTTTTGCTTGATTTGGGGATCATGTGGCACATTGCTAGCATGACATCCTAGCCTTTGGAGGCTTACCTTCACACGTGCCACATTGGAGAAGATTCTTGTGGGGTTACATGCCATTATTTTGTCATTTTTCATCATATTGTAGCCTATGTGAGAAAAAAGAGAAAAACAATTTGCTAATTAAGCAGTGTAACTTTGGTTTTGACCTAAGATTAAGGATTTAATTGTGATGTGGACAAACATCACTTGGTTTTTCCTCTAGAAATAGAGACAAATCATTTTCATTTGAACATAACTCGCTTGTGAGGGTTCTCCCTCTCTAAGGAAAAGTTTGGTGTCTTTATTTTCTCTTGTGCATTGTGGAAAAAGGCTTGTCTTTGGCATTTTGAAGCAAATCGATTTCTCTTGAGGATTTTTATTGGATGAATGTGGATGATATTTGGTAAAAAATAGGGTTTGGCATCTATCTTCTTGTATTTTGTGAGTATATTTCTGCAATTGCTTATCTTGTTCAAGGATTTTAAATTTTAAACCCTAGGATAAGTACAAGGGTGTACACCCTCCACTAGAGATCTTCCATTGTTTGTCTTGGAATTGTTCAAGATTTATTATAGGAAGTAGAAGGGCATGTTATCGCACAAATTGTAGGTTGGGAAAAGCTCGACCCAATACACTATATGGAGAGAACTATAGGAATACCTACCCACTGTCACCTTAGATAGGTACTACCCTCACTTTATAGATGATGAAATCGCCTCAAGGGGGGAATCTAGGGTGACCCTAGGGGGATTGAGATGGAGGATGAAGAGATTTTGAGAGGAAACCCTTAGTTCAATGATGGAAGAAGCATGAGGGCTTGGAAATGAGTCTTGATAATGGTAAATGGTTGCCAAAGACTTAAGTACATGCACCAAAGTGTTACACCTTCCTTAGACAAGACAAACAATCGAGATACAAGCTCAAAAATGAAGTGGACAAGCAAGAAAATTTTGTTGTCCAATATTACAGCAATAAACAAGAATATATATCAGCAATAATAAGAACTAGTTACTACAGATTTAACCATCAAAATTATCAATTACTTGTTGGACAATGAAGCACTAAATGAGTAGATAACTTTCCAATATTCAAGCACAAACTTTGATGGTAAAAGAGGGTTGTTAGATAGTGTTTTTAGAGAATTATTGTAACATCCAAGTGGTTTTATCAAAAAATTTCTACAAAATAAAATTCCAACCATGAAAATTGACAAGTAAACCATCAAAAAGAGAGATAATGAGCAGTAGAATAAAAGCACAAGTTTACAAGTAATTTCCATAGTTAAAAAACAAGTTAAAATGAGAGATTGCATGTGTTTTTTTGCAGCCCCAATGGTTGTATATTTTAGTTGATTGTAACAAGAGAACCACTAGACCAAGCAAGACACTTTAATGGATTTAACAAGCTTAAAACACCCAAATAAATTTCCAACTTGAATGATTTCAATATCTCTCAAAATCACATGTACCAATGCAAGTTATTTATATCTCTAATGAAAAATTAGATTAATGCCTTGCCAAAATAGGTTATGGAGTCATCTTGTATTAGTTTAGGTCTATTACTTCTCAAGGGATGTAAGCCCTTTTACTCCCTTGAGCAAGTAACCCAAACAAGGTAAATCTAGGAGGGTGTAAGCCATTTTACTCCTCATAGCAACCTTTGCATAAGCCTATCCAATCAACAACAATGATAACTGTTAGAATATGACAGATTGTGTGCTCGTTTTACCATTGAAAATACCCTTGTCACCCAACCATAGGCCAAATCCACCCTCCGAGCACCTTAACCTTAACAGAGAATCACTCTGGAAGCAAACCCTAGGCTAGATAGCAAAACAAAGGGCAGCGCGCCTTTCCCCAAGGATAGTGAATCACAAAGAGCTGATTAGATAGTCCAAACCCTAGCTAAGAGATATTCCAAGCGTAACTGCTAGCTGCAGCAGCTGCAATGACAGTTCTCCTCCAAACCTGTGCATAAGACTACAACTGCACTGTGCATAACTGGCTCTCTACAACTACTGAGATGTGTCAAATGAGAGACTGATACCTTGTATTTATAGTGGTTCTGGCAGACTTACTGGGGCCGACTTCTCCTTCTGGGTACCTATCTATTCAGTATATATTAATTCTTTTGGTCGACTTCTTCTCTTGGAGGTTAATAACCTAATACATATTATCTTCTTGAGCCGACAAGTCTTCTAGGGTTATTAGCCAACTCATTAGGGTTTCTCTTGCTTCCCGGAGTCTTCTATTCTCGTCAGGTTCACAAATGGAGGTAAATACCTCTCGCAGCTACCATAATATCAACACTCCCTCCTAGCTAGGGAGGTATTACAGGTAATGGTCTTGAGCACAAAAACATATCATTCACCCAGTAGCATCAACATAGTTGTATAGACTAGATCATGACTAGATCATGAGCACCATCATCACCATCAGTTGCATCATCTCTCGAAACCATACTCTTTCTGAGTAATCAGACATGATGCTCACTCCACAAAGTGATACAAGAGCCATTCTTCTAGTCTAGAAGAGTAAATGCTCTGAACCATTTGTCGTCTGGAAAATCTATGTTCATCATTCTTCTGGCTAATGATTATCTCCAATAAATTGTTGATAGTCTTCAATACAATCAGAAAAAATAGAACACAAATGTGTCTATCCATAGTAGTACATAACTACAATCCAGTGGTACACTACCACACCAAGTAACACACAAGTACTTGATCAACAACATATAGTCACGAACAGTGGAACATATCCACCACAGTAGTATACATCTACTATCATATAGTCTTCATAACAAACATATGATAGAAACCTGCATAGAAACAATGTTATGATATAAACTGAATCATCTGGGCCAATCTTTCACTCACATCTGTGAGATCTGAAAGAATATCCATCCTCAGTGTAGAACATCAACAATGAGCTATCTGCCCTATTCTTCTCAAACAAGGAAGAATGATTGTTTCTGATTTCTGAGCCTGGACCATTCCTCACCCTGGGCCATTCCTCCTACACTAATCAAAGTGCACCCTGGAGAGAATGTGTAAACCCTAAGGAATGTTTGTCCCTGATTGTTGATCCTGGACCATTCCTCCTACACTAATCAAAGTGCACCTTGGAGAGAATGTATAAACCCTAAGGAATGACTATCCAGACCATTTCCTCTGTTAACCACAAGAGGAAAAGACTGTCCTGTATCAACCTCCAAAACGGACCATTCCTCATGTTAACCACAATGAGAAATCGTTGTCCGGCGAGGCGGGCCAGTCTTCTTGAGTAACCCTCAAGAAGAGAGACTTCCCTAGACCACTCTCCATGTTAACCACAATGGGAAGTCATTGTCTATGATACATCAGCAATCTAGACCATTTCCCATGTTAACCACAATGGGAAATCGTTGTCCGTCAGAAATCTCAATCCACTTTCCGAATAGGAAAGCATCTGTCCAAGATGGACTATTTGTCAATATTGAAAATGAATGTCTTCAATAATATTTTCAGTGCTCCCTCCCAATTTGGGAGTCATCTCTTCCTTTTTCAATAAGGAAGTCATTTCCACGAGCTCCATCTTGAGT
>JASDQU010100109.1:737525-761129 GCA_032191745.1 Picea mariana
TTGAAATTGTGTTTCTCTTAGTGATCCTATCTATGCTATGGTTATCTAGTAAATGGAAAAGAAACCTAATAATAGCTTAAACTTTAACAACAAGAAGTGATACTTGGATATGTTTCAATTTGAGCTTTGCCACGATGTCATGAGCTAGCAGGAAACAAAAGTACTGGATTCGACCATGATATAATGTAAATATAATAGTTATATGAATCCTTTAGAGAAAACCAGTGTTCCATGACAAACTGAAGTACATTGAGATCAAGCATTATATTCTTCGTGATAAAGTCCATAAGAGAGAGGTGGTTTTCCAGTATATATCCATCAATGCGCAGATAGCATATATTTTGGTAAATCCTTTGTCCAAGATGAAAAGTTTTTGTACTTAAGAAACAAGCTGGGGCTTGTGGAGACAACTTCCTTATTGAAAAAGGAAGAGATTACCCCCAGGTTGGGAGGGAGCACTGATATGTTATTGATTTATGGACAGTCATTTTTTTCAGTTCAAAAAATGGCCCAGGATGAGCAATTCCTTTCCAATTCGAAAAGTGGTTTGAGATTTCTAATGGATAGGCATTTCCCAGTTCAGAAAATGGTCCAGATCGGACAATCATTTTTGTAATGAAAATGGTCTGATAGATTGTTGATGTAACATAGACAGTGATTCCCCTTGTGGCCAGTGTAGGGGAATGGCCTAGGACAGTCATTCTTCTTGGCAGTCACTTTGAGTAGTGGCCAAGTAGAATGGTTCACCTCGTTGGGCAGTCATTCTTTCAAAGTTCACAGTTGTGAGCAGTTTCGAAGAATGGTTCATTTTGAAGGTTGGTGTAGGACAGTCATTTCCATTAGGAAATGGTATGGGTAGTCACTCCCTAGGGTAGACTCATTCTCTCCATATTGTACTATAATTAGTGTTGGAGGAATTGCCCAGTTAGGTGAATGGTTCAGGTTCAGCAATCAGGGACAGGCATTCCCTAGGGAAGACTCGTTCTCTCCAGTTTGCACTATGATTAGTGTCAGAGGAATGGCCTAGTTAGGTTAATGGTCCAGGCTCATAAATCAGGGACAGTTATTCTTCTATGCTTGAGAATAATATTCCATATAGCCCATGGATGATGTTTTACCTTCTAAGGGCAGATGATCTTCCAGATCTCACAAATATGAGTGGAAGAATGTCCCAGATGACTCAGTTTATATCATGATATTGTTTTATGCAGGTTGATATTAGATGATATGATTTTTGTGGAGACTGTATGTCCCTATACAATATATGTATGCTACTATGGTGGATGTGTTCCACTAGTTGTGACTATGCGTCATTGATTAAGTAGTCATGTGCTACTTGGTGGGGTTGTGTACCATTGGATAGTAGTTGTGTACTATTATGGATAGACACAATTGTGTTATTGAATGGCATTGTTTTGATTTCCATGAAGACTATCAGTAGTGTTGGAAATGATTATCAGCTAGATGGATAGTCAGTGTGATGGTGAACAGACATTCTCTAGGCATAAAATGGTACAGGACATTTATTATTCTAGGGTGTATGTCTGGATTAGAAGAATAGTCCTTGTATACCATGTCGTGGCTTCCAACATCTGTTGGAATAGTTATTCTTCTAGGACATATGTCCAGATTAGAAGAATGGTTCTTGTATCACTCTGTGGAGTGAGTGACTTATTTAGCATCATGCTTGATTACTCAGATCAAGTATGTCTTTGAGAGATGATACAGTTGATGTTATCAGATTATATTGATAGTGATGATGGTGCTCATGATTTGATCATGAGATAGCATGTGTGGCTATGATGATGTTACCGGTTGAATGGTATTTTTGTACTCAAGACCATTACCTTTAAACACCTCCCTAGCTAGGAGGGAGTGTTGATATCATGGTAGCTACGGGAGGTGTTAAACCTCCACATGTAACCCTGACAAGACTAGAATATTCTAGGAAGCAAGAAGAAACCCTAAAGCATTAACATAACCCTAGAAGACAAGTCATCTAAAGAAAACAATTAATATTGATTTTTTATCCTCCAGAAAGAGAAGTCGGCCCAGGAAAATAAGAAAGAGTGGTATAAATACAGGTTGCTAAAGCTTGTTTGGACACACACAGCTTGCAACTGTAGAAATTTAGTGTGCATTGCAGAAATTTAGTAAGTGCAAAAGTATGGAGAGCAGTTGCAGTTGTAGCTACTACAACTTGTATTTTCGATTTTAGGCTTGCACTTTTTCTTGGTTATGGTTTGGACTTTCTGCCTTGTGCACTAGCTCTAGAGAGAGGTACGCTACATTGATTAACTATTGGTTCTAGGGTTTCTTCCAGAAATATTCTTTGTGTCAAGGTTAAGGTGCTCGGGGGTGGCTCCATCCTATGGTTGGGTGACAATATTGCTATATTGTCTATGGTGAAACGAGCACACCTATTTTTCTAACAATCATCACCACCCAAACTCTAGACCTAGGGTGACGCCAATCCCTCCAAGATGACATTTTGACCTTTCAAGGCCAAACATTGGGCTAAGATGGGCTAGGTCTCATCATCCAAAGTCTCTTCTCTTTCCTCCAAAGTCCACATTCAAGTTCGTGTTTCTCCCAACGTCTACATGATGGCATCCAACCTGTGGGCTTCCTACCCCAATGAAGGCCCAAGCTAGGCTTGTCCCTCCAAAACTTCCATCAACAAGGTCCTGTAAAGACAACCAAGTGCACCCTCCAAGGATATCAAGTCAAATGTATCATGGAAATTAAAATAACATTTAATAGAAGATCCACCTAAACATGTGCATCAAAACTACCTTATCAAATTAAACAAGTGCTCCAATACCCTATGCAATTTTCCAAGTTTAGGTATGGGAAGGTTGACAAGGTGACCTATTGGGTGAATCATTCCTTAATTCAAGGATTTTTTCCTTAGCGAACCCTCTCTAAGTCATGTGGAGAAGATGAAGTGAATGGGGGTAATACTTTTGGGCATGGGTTTCATGACATACAAGAGTTCATATTGTCTCATGTATGGGTGACTTTGTAGAGGGTGTGTTGCACCTTCGTTTTTAGTGCATCCTTTTACCAAGACCATTTGTTTTCCATTAATCAATTAAATTCCAGAACAACTGGGTACTCCCAATGGATAACATAAATCTTGAGGGGAAATACCACATTGTCACTTGAAGGGAGAAGTACACAGAGTTCCATAGGGGTAAAGAAAAGGTCATAACACACTTGTGTAGATCCCTCAATAAGTGGGATGTCTATATAATATGAAATTGTTTCTTGCAGGTCTTTGGTTTTTTAAGAGAAACATTTCATTGTTCTCAAGACCTCTTTGGGAGAGAATATGGAAGGTTATAGTTTTGGATTTTATCTTTTTCCAGCTACATTCCCTCTATGCCTTCAACCCCTTCTTCCCATGAAAAGAGGTACAATTCCTTCTTGGGTCAGTACACCCAAAAATCCCAAAAGATAAGGAGACGAAAAGGGGTAAATTGTGAAAATTGATAAGTTTGATTGGGAATGATATGATGACTCGTCAAGGGGACCTCCCAATAGAAAACCCATTCCTAAGGGTGACCACTTACTAGGGAACAATGTCAACTACCAAGGTGAAACATGGCAAAGAGCATAATTTCAAAGCATAAGTTCTATAATCAAAAGAAACTTTAAATGAAACATACTCAAATACCTCAAGTATTAAAGTGACACTTACCACGATACTTGACTTCTACCTTATGGAGAAAGACCCATTGTCTTTTGGAAGCAAGTTGATGTGGTGAATGTCATCGTGACAAATCCAGGATGTGTGGTGGTGAAGTGTGTTGATGATTACAGCTACGTGAGACATCCTCCAGGACACAGACCTAAGAGAGAGCCTTTGAAATGGGTGTGGGGTTCCTATCTAAGACAGAGATGGAATGTAGTGATGGACTCCTCCTTACAAAGAGTTTAGAATAACTCTAGATGATTCTCTTGTGTAACGCAGTGAGAAAGGAGATATGTTGAGTTGGATGTTCATGTGGCTGAGCACAAGGTGAACATGTGAATTCCCATGAGTTGGGTGCATCGTTATGAGACAAAGATGAAAATGATGTATTAGCCTCTTCTGAGCAGAGAGTTGAGATGATGAACAGCATGTGACTCTCTTGTGTAATGCAGTGGGAAAGAAGATCTGTTGAGTTGGACGTGCCTGTGGATGAGCATAGGTGAACGTGATCCTAGTGGTTGAGCACTAGTGAGTGTAGTTCTCCTGTGAGATGCAGTGATATAGAGATATGGACATCCCTATGGATGTGCCCCTAGTGGCTAAGCACTAGTGGGTGTATGATATCCCTTGCTATATTGTTCAAGAGTCAAACCTACATGTAACCCTAATTGTAATGTAAAGGGTACAGGTCGGCCCCACCTTAATGTAATAGATAATTAATGTAAAAGATAATTAATCTAGTTATTATATGATTAAACCCCATCCCAAAATCAAATAGTTGAAGCATTTGTAATTTAACAAAAAAGGACTATATATATAGTCCTTTTTTGTTAAATTCTAATTGCTTCAACTATTTGATCTATTAATCTATCTATCTATATACATATGGCATGACTATACCTATAAGGAAACTATTACATACAAAATTGGGGCTTGCTTAAGACATGCGATAATAACCCAAAATAGGTCTTTCTCATCATGACTTAGTATGATTTTTGGTTCTACTACCATGACAGTGGGTGTACCTATATACAAATTGTAGATATAAGAAGATATAAAATGCACACACATGGAAAAATTAATGATTCTAGAAATATTGTTGATCTCCTAAGACTATTTCCAGTGGCTTCATCTTCAACAAGAAGGGGAAAATTCCTTCCAACATGGCACTTGTCTCATAGACAACTTGTAATTCCTACATATTCTCCAATATTTCTTTAACTTGGTGCCACATGGCTATAAATGAGTCCTCATTTTGCAAGATTATTCCTTCTAGACATGCAATGTGATCCCCTTGATTATCATTTTGAGCATGAAATTGGTTAATATGTTTCGTCCTTTCATCTATGAGATCATCTAACACTCTATTTTTTCCTTGCAAATGTTTCCTTATCTTCCCTTGAAAATATTAGAGATTTCTCTCTCACACCTTTAACTTCCACCTAAACAATCTGGACACCCTTATGGTTGTTGGTTGACACATGCAATCCATGAATTAGATAGCTAAGAAGTTTATGGGTGGAGAGGATTTTGAACCACTATTCACCCAGGGGGTAAAATATAACAACTTTGAAGCTCAACCCTTATTCCCTCTATTCTATCATAAAATCTTTCACAAGGTGTCCAAAGGAAGGATTTTCCTAGTAGAGTGACTTGGGAGATCACCCTCTAAAAATAAGATTACTCTTTCCATAGAAAGAATTAGTTTTGAAGTGATATGGGTTGTACTCCCTTTACATGGAGCCTTTCTTTGGATCCACCTACCTTTGAAGTTTGCACTTTCCCTCCAATTCAAGAGGATTTGTTTTGATTTATTGACCTTAGAATTATGAAAAAGGTATTATCTTATTTTTTTATTAATTCCATGAGTGTAATTTGTGCAAGAGTTAATGACATTGACTCTTAGGATTTATTCTTTTTATCCTTCTTCACGATCATGGAGAAAAAAGGGCATAAACCTCCCATGTCCCCATCTCATCTAAGATCCTTTATGTCTTTTTCTCAAAGGCACACTCCATTCTCTTTATGATATGCTATTCGGTTAAACCTTCTTGGCACTGGTAGGGACCTTTCCTCCTCAAATGCCTTAATGAAGAGTTTAGTCCCTTTGGTCATCCTAGAGATTTTAATTGAAGACATAGAACCTTTCTCTTGCAATAGCTCCACTACTAGAGAGGAGCTCTTCACTTCTTTAATTCTTGGGGATTTTATATTATTTAGGAGGCACATCCCTCAAACAAGGGATAAAGCCTCTAATACATTGTTTGTGGCAATGCTTAGTCCCTAGGCCAATTGGATTATAAGAGTCTCTTTTGAATCATATATTGCTCCTCCCATGCCGACATTTTCTAGGTTTCCTTTGGAGGCCCCAACAAAGAATAATTGATAACAATTTTGCTTTAAGATGCATTCCTTTATGCCCTCTTCTTTGATATTTAATTTCCATTTGGGAGAATTCTTGGAATTCTGAGAGAAGATATCATTTTACCTTTAACCATTTAGTTGACTAAGCCACTTTCATTCATTATCTGAGTAATTACCACCTAGTTCCAATTTGCACTTTTCTACTATTAATGATAGATCAGAGGATGTAGTTTCTCTTGAGCCGATCTTGTCACATTTGAAGACGATGTTGTTCCTCATGATCCATGTTTTCCATGCAAGGAACTTAGGAAGAATATTACACATCTTAGCTAACAATGGATTTCCTCTTAGCGAGCTCTATCATTTTTTGTGCCAGTTTAGTAAAAAATCATTCCATTTCTTCACCCTAAATGGGGTTATCAACCTTACACCTTGAAATTTCATATTCCATCATTGATGGAACATTGGGAAATCTGAAATAATGTTGAATTTTCTTCTTCCTTGCTACTGTTAGAAAAACAGGACCGCAGAGCAATAAAATAAAACAAATGCAGAAAAAAAACACAGAAGACACACAATACAAGAGAGACACAGATTTACGTGGTTCACCCAGTGTGGGCTACGTCCACCAAAGAAATTGTCGGGTCCTTCCTTTATTATTATCGAGCAAATGAAGGGATACAACCTATAACAAAACCCGCTGTAACTTCCTCTTCTTTATCTCACAGTCTCCTCTCCAGAATACAATATTCACCACCATACATAGCCGCAATACATTTCCCTCATAAAAGAGGGTTTCCTTCTAGGGCAAAAAACCCTAACATAATCTCTACCGTTAGATCTGCGACCTTATAATGAACGGTCCAGATTTACAATGAAATTACAATATACTTTTACAAGGCAATTTTTGCTTCAGGGGCTTTGCCCCCGAACCCCCGCTTGCACCCAGACCCCCCAGCCGGGGGGATAGCCCCCCCAGACCCAGCAGAGGGGGTACCGCCCCTCTGCACTCCCCCGCGTGGAAGAGTGTACATACTTCTGGGGTATAAATACTTCATGGGGTATAAACACGACTGAAAGCAAGGACCTCTGAATCAGGAAGATAATTAGGCTCCACAACCAACAGCTACAAAATGGGTGGATTTAAGGCCCCTTAATGCATTTGTTTTTTTATATTTTATATTGCAAGTATTTTTAGTATGAACAAGAAGCCAAGAAAGGAAGTCTATTGAATAATTTTATCGGCCTAGAATTTTTACTAGGATATAAAGTGGGGGAGAGGGGGTGGATTTAACTTCCACTTTCTCTCAGAGACTTGCTTCATATCCCAATTTCATGATGTATAGTCCAATGTTCTCCCCGATGTCCTAGAATATTCCTTTTAGATTTTTAGAAGGAATTTCCAATTTTCATTTAAATATTAAGACAAGTGGGGAGGTGGTTTCCAAGTTGGCCACTCTTCTTTTGGGTTGGAGGTCAATGTAGATATGTTTTCTAGAGAATGAATAACTCAATACTCAAGATATACTTAATTTCTTTCCAACCGAGGAGTTTTCTTTAGAGGGGGATTAAAGGGGTCTTCTGAGGACATTATCCTCCTTTCATAAGGTCTCTCTTCCATTTTCTAGAATACAAGATAATCCTTTTTTACAAGATGTAAATATTTATTTATTTTTAATTTTCTTCCAAATGGGAGACCAATTCTCCTAGGAATATTGGAGTCTAAATGCATTTTCCTCTAAAGATTTTGAAGATATTTTTTAAAAGGGTTTCTTTCCACCATGTGGGGCCTCCATATACTAACTTCCATGCTATTTTGTTCCCCAAATATTATTTCATTGATATTGTATCTTTACGCTAAGACCTACTTTTCCCATTGGGAGTAGAGTTTTAGACCACTTCCCTAGACTAAATTTTCCTACTCCCAAATTCTCCCCCTTTCCATAGAAAGTTCCTTACCAATTCACTAAATTATTTACAAATCCTTATAGGTGTTGAAACAGTGGAGTAAAGGAATATCAATAGTGATGAAAGGACTAATTTGACCAATATTATTATATTGTTATTGCACAAGGTGTAGGTTGAGCAAATCCAACCTCAACCCACAAATGTATGACAACTAAGGAGCATATACCCACTGTCACCTTAGATAAACAATCCCCTCTTTTAGTGATGAATAAATTCACCACAAGGGAGGAGTCTTGGGTGACCCTAGGGGGAAAACAAGCGGTGAAAGGAAAATCCTTGTAGATCACAGTATGAGAGTGCTTAGGGTTTGAATAATCATGAATTTGGTGAAGGGAAGAAAACTTTTGATCAATAAGTTGCACAACAAATGTTAGAACCACTATCTCCAGACCCAAGATCATGGAAATAAACCCCCAAACACTAAGGGAAACAACAAGAAACATTATTGTCCCAAAATTTGCAGTAGGCTATAATTTATATTAGAAAGAAGGAAATGTTGACAACTGTAATAAATCATCGTCAAAATCAACAAGTAATATCTTGAAATAAAAACCCTTGATTAGTAGATAACATTTCAATATTCAAGCAATAATTTTGATGGTTGAAAGGGATATAAACCAAGTGTTATCAATAATTTTATGACAGCCCTATATGGAAGTAACAAACTTTTTCTACAACAAAGAATTGTAACCGTTAAAATCAGCAAACAAATATTCCAATGAAAATCCTTTAACTTGTAGATTAATTTCCAATATTTGTATGCAACTTTTAGCGGTCGGAATGAGAGAAAGACAAATTTAAGAGAGTGTTTTGCTTCAGCCCTAATGTCTGTAGCGTTAATTTAATTACAAAAGTAAGTAAATCCCCTTAAACCAAAACACCTTGGCTAAGGAAACTAGCTTATGATGAGTGCAATTAAGCCAAATTAGAACGATTTTAAAATGAGCTTATTTCATGTATTCCAATGCAACAATTTATGTTCTCCAATGCAATTAAAACAATTTATCCTTGAGAAATGGAGTAAAATAATAGCTAAAATACCAAGAGGGAGAGCCAACTTGAACCTTGGTTTTGAACCCTTACAAAACCAAGTTGTCCTCCTTTCCTCAATATATTCTAGTGATTTTAATTGAACTAGGGAAAGATCTTCTAAGGGTGTAAACCCTTTTACTTCCTAGAATATTAACACAGCCAAGCATTTGCAACATGGGTGTAGGCCATGTTATCCCCAATTTATAGGGATAACTAAGGAGATGATGTCTCGAGGCCCTCAATTTGAAGACATGGAGTACCTAGAGACAAATGAGTGACACTGTCCACATGCATAGACAAAGACCCACTTTGTTGATTTTTCAATAGGCAAGGTTTAAGCATGAAGTTCATTCCATTTTATCATTTAACTTAAACCATAAACAATTTTGTTGCAACAACCAAGATCACAAGAAGAAACACCATGCACAAGTACACAAGAAGTATCCTAGGAAACCCTTCTCAACAAGGGAATAAAACCCAACCAATTCTTTGCTATATTCTTCAAGAGAAAGACCTTCACCACCAAGAAAAACCTAGAACACAAAAAAGTGCTTAAAAACTCTAAAATACTAGCGCCCAAGAGAGGTGCGGACTTTTCCCAAGAAGATGTAGTTGCTGAAATTTCCAAACTCACACTTGAGATATGATTCCTCAATGGGGAATTTACCTTTACTTACATTAGACTTGATCTGTCAACATAAGTGTCTATTGGCACAACAAGGCCGACCTCTCTAACTCAAAATATAATTAATAATAACCAGATTAATTATCTATTACATTAAGGTGGGGACGACATGTACCCTTTACATTACAATTAGGGTTACAAGTAGGTCTGACTCCTGAACAATATAGCAAGGGATCTCATACACCACTAGTTCTCAGCCACTAGGGGCACATCCATAGGGATGTCCATATATCTATCTCACTCAATCTCACATGAGAACCACACTCAATAGTGCTCAGCCACTAAGATCACATTCACATGTGCTCATCCACGGGCACATCCAACTCAACATATCTTCTTTCCCATTGCATTAAATAGGAGATTCATCTGGAGTTCATCATCTCAACTCTCTGCTCAGAGGAGGCTAATACATTGTTTTCATCTTTGTCTCATAACGATGCACCCAGCTCATGGGAATTCACACGTTCACCTTCTGCTCAGCCACATGCATGTCCAACTCAACAGATCTCCTTTCTCACTACGTTACACATGAGAATCATCTGGAGTTCTTCTCAACTCTTTGTAAGGAGGAGGCCATCACTACATTCCATCTCTGTCTCATATAGGAACCACACACCCATTTCAAGGGCTCTCTCTTAGGTATGTGTCATGGAGGATGTCTCACGCAGTTGTAATCATCAACACTCCCTCTCAGCTAGGGAGGCATTCTCTAGAAGGCCAAGTCTATCACGAAAATAGTCAAACTTTGTCTTGGCAAGCGGTTTGGTGAAGATATCTATAATCTGCTCATGGTTAAGAAGATACTGCACATGTATTGTCTTCCTTTGCACCATGTCTCTGATATAGTGATATTTTATCTCAATGTTTTTTGATATGTCATGAAACATTGGGTTCTCAGAGAGCTTCACACACTTTGGTTATCATAATGAATATTAGTAGGATCCATCTAATGATCAAATAAGTCAGTCAGAAGTTTGCAAAGCCACATTGTTTCACGCACTGCTACACTCAATGCAATTTACTCTACCTTTTTGGTACTCAATGCCACAAAGCTCTATTTTCTGCTACACCAGGAAACCATGGAAGACCCTAAAGTGAAGCAAAAACAAGAGGTGTTTTTCCTGTCCATTGCGCTCCCTACCCAATATGCATCGACATATCCCTGCAGCCTCAAGTCTACACTAGAGGAATATCTTAGGCCATAACCAATTGTACCTCGTAAGTATCTCAATACATGTTTTGATGTTATCCAATGTGTTTGTCTCGGTTGGCTCATAAATTGGCTAAACACATTCACTCCATAGCATATATCCAGTCTGGTGTTAACCAGATACATCAATGATCCAATCAACTATTTGTATAAGTGTGGATCTACCTCTCCTGAATCAGTAGCACTCATCTTTCTCAAATCCATCACCATTGGAGTGGGAATGGATTTGCATTTTGTCATACCGAACTTTTTCAATATCTCCACAATATATTTTCCTTGACTCAGGAAAATCTCATCTGTCCTTTGCCATACTTCTAGTCCCAAGATGTAGTGCATCAAGCCCAAATACTTCATTTCAAATTTAGCAGTCAATGCTCGTTTACATTCAACAATGAATCTCTCTGAAATGGTGAGGAAAAGGTCATCCACATATAGGAAAAAAATCAAACACTCATTTCCATCAATGTGATAATATAAGTTTGGATCAACAACACATTTTTGAAGCCCAAACTCATCACAAATCCATCCATTTTCTCGTACCAAGCATGAGGTGCTTGATTTAGACCATATAGTATTTTCTTCAACCTACACACATGAGATATTTCGTTGTGTATAACGAATCCTTCTGGTTGATCGATATAAACTTCTTCCTCAATTTCACCATTGAGAAAGGTTGTCTTTATATCCATCTGGTGTAGCTTCCAACCCATGGAAGCAACTAGTGCAATGATAGAACAGATGGAGGTGTATCAGGCTACTAGATAAAAAGTCTCGTCATAGTCAACTCCCTCTACTTGTGAGAACCCTCTGGCTACAAAGCTCACTTTGTATTTTTCGATGCTTCCATCAGCTGCATACTTGATCTTATAAATCCATTTGGAAGTCACTACAGACTTTCCCTTTGGTCTTGGAACAATATCCCATACATCTTTTTTCAATATAGATTGATATTCTTCAGTCATGGAATCTTGCCATACTTGTTCACCTGAATATTCTCCATGATAAGATGGCTCTGAGTCAATGATATGGGTCATGGATGAAAGGTAGCTTGATAATATCTTTTGTCTCTTTCTCTCTCTGGTTGTTCCTTGAGGGGATTTATGTCCCTTTTCTTCTTGTAGAGTTTTTCGGGCCCAAGCAAGCCTTTTATGTCCAATTGTAATATCTTTGGGCATGTCACTTGGAGCAACTGGATCAGATGGAGCAACTGGATCAACTGGAGCAACTGGATCAACCGGAATAATGTTTGTCTCCCTCTGAACTATTGAAGGGGGAGAAAGCATTGTCTCACTATCAATTTCCATCTGATCTTCTCTAGATCTTTGGAAGGCTACTTCTTCTTCAAAAGTAACATCTCTACTTATTTCAAATTGTCTTTGGCCATGAATGTAGATTTGATATGCCTTTGACGATTCATTGTATCCTACAAATGTTCCCTTTCTCCCTAAAGGTTCTAGCTTGGATCTCTTCTCTTTGGGTACATGAAAATATACTGGACACCCAAATATTTTGAAGTGTTCAATATCAGGCTTCACTCTGGTGAAGGCTTCTTCTGGAGTAATGTTCTTCAAGATATAATGAGGAATTTTGTTTTGAACATACACTTCTGTCATACATGCTTCTGCCAATAGATTCATAGGTAGACTCTGATAGTTCTGTTTTTCCTTTCTTCAACCCCATTTTTTTTAGGGTTGTAAGGAACTGTGAACTCCCTCTTGATCCCTGCTTCAATACAAAAAATGTTGAAATCTTTGGAGGTTTATTATCCTCCATTATCTGATATTAATACTTTGAATTTTCTTCCAGTCTGGTTCTCAACTTGAGCTTTGAATTCTTGAAATTTTGCAAGGACTCCATCCTTGTTATTCAAGAAGTAAATCCAATTTTTCCAGGAGCGATCATCTATGAAGAGTACATAGTATAAGTACTCATTCATAGATGCAACAATCATTGGCCCACACACATCTAAATGTATCAAGTCCAAGATTTCCTTGGATCTATTGTCACTGCTTGAGAAGGATCCTTTAACATTTTTTCCAAGAGCACAACCTTTGCAAACACCTTTATGCTGAATTTGTATCTCTGGTAGACCTGTTACCATTTTTCCTAGAGTTGGGAGAGATCTATAATGAATGTGATCAAGTCTTCTATGCCATATCTCACTCAAGTTGATAGTGTCATGCAACAGGACCTGAACTGGTTTGATGGTTAATCTGTACAAGTTGTTTTCTCGGACACCAATTACCTTGGCATAATTTATATGAGAGTCTTTGTTCCATGCAAGAACTCTTCCTTATGATAAAGTAACCTTGTAGCCTTTGTCTTCCAAGGCAGAAATGAAGACAAGTTTCCTCTTCATTCTAGGTACATATAATACTTCTTTTAATTGAAACTTCATGTCTGAATCTAGTTGGAAGGTATAAGTTCCAACCCCTCGCACATTATATCTAGCATCATCTCCAAGGACAACATGTAGATGTGTCTTTTTCTCAACAAAATTTGTTAGGTGATCTCTAAGACCGGTCATGTGCCTGGAGGCACCATTATCAATTAACCAAGTATTATCATTGGTAGGGACCATACATGAGAGTGTTGATATGTTGATGTCTTCATATCCTTGAGGTCCTTTATTTCTGGAACTAAGATTGTTTGAACCATCAAGCTTGTCTCCCATCGTGATTTTGCTCATTTTAATTTTGGATTCTTCACAAACCCTTGTCAACTAGGCTAGAAAACCTAACGGTTAGTATAGGCTAGCACTTTTAGGTTTTGTTGGAATTATGACTGCCAATAATAAGCCTTTGAAGGATAGGATAGCATTGGTGAGCTGAATAGCTCCTTCAAAGAGTTGCATAAACCCAATTCTGAAATTTTCTGCAGAAATTAGTGAAATCCTAGAAACCCTAGGGCCAAAAAGTCAAAATGCTCGGAATTACAATCCAAGAATTGATGGGGGTGTGTTGAAGGAGGCCATACACACCTATGCTCTTTTTATCCCCAACGTCCAAGTTCCATGTGCTGAAACCTCCCAGGAAGATAGGCTGTACATAATTTATGGAAACCCTAGGAGGGTCGTACATTTTTCTTTTGCAGGAGAGAGAGGATGGATAAAATTTGTTTGTGCAATGGGTTCTTCAAGACCTATGCTCTTATACCATGTTGATTTTTCAATAGACAAAGTTTAAGCATGAATTTCATTCCATTTTATCATTTTACTTAAACCATAAACAATTTTGTTGCAACAACCAAGATCACAAGAAGAAACACCATGCACAAGTACATAAGAAGTATCCTGGGAAACCCTTCTCAACAAGGGAAGAAAAACCAACCAATCCTTTTCTATATTCTTCAAGATAAATACCTTCACCACCAAGAAAAACCTAGCACACAAAAGGGTGCTTACAAACTCTAAAAGACTAGCGCCCAAGAGAGGTGCGCACTTTTCCCAAGAAGATATACTTGTTGAAATTTCCAAACTCACACTTGAGATATGATTCCTCAATGGGGAATTTACCTTTACTTATATTAGACTTGACCTATCAACAAAAATGTCTATTGGAACAATAGGGCTGGCCTCTCTAACTCACAATATAATTAATAAATTTAATGGAGTGGATAAAAATGCACCTTAATTGTTACAAAAAGAAAGTTGAAAAAAACTATTAATTAATCAAAATAAAATTGTATGTGATTCAAGGAACACAAATGTGGGATTTTTTGTTATCATTATCACCTCAAAATTCACCTTAGGTAAATTTTCCCAAAGTGGGCTAAGAATATCTAGGTAGGTGTGGCTCAGTCACTAACTCACCTCCTCTAAATTCGGAGTTAGTGCTTACTAACTCTAGGAGGTTGTGATCCTTAGAGTTGTATCATTGGATGAACTCTAAAAGTATACAATGAACTCCTTTGAATCAATTAAGAAATTTGTAAATTTGCAATAACAGATTGTGTATCATCACTTTGATTCTTGAAATCATTGAACGAGTATTCAAGATCTACACTTTAATTGCAAATCAACACTTTAATCCTTGAAATCAATGAACAAGACTTCAATATCTGCACTTGAATTTTTTAAAATAATATTGAAATCACGTTGTGTGATGAGTGCCAAGTCCAAAGGGTGATGAAAGAGAATGAAAAGGAGAAAATCAACAAGGCAATCATAAATCAATCTTGCTAAGTAGAAGAATCTTACAATTGAATCAAGAAGCAAAGAGAAATTATGTTTTGAATGAATTCTTACAATAAGACAAGTTGAAGGAGAAAACAAACTATATTTGCATTAATTAGAAATGTTGATGCATAATTTTGGTACAAATCAAGACTAGTTTGTCTGAAGGAACCAAAGGGGACATAGATAAAATGTTGAACTTATACTTATACTCGAGGGGGGTGAATCAGTATAGGATACATTTTACTTTAATTGAGAATTCATCAATCATTCATTAACTTTAAAACAATAAATGCATGTAAACTCAAATTATGGTCCACAAAGTTTAACTTGGAAACCCTTGTGGGAGAAAACCACAAAAAAATTATCTTTATAAATGTTTGTAGGCACCAACCTACTGGAGACACCAATCTCCTCAGTTGAGCACCAACTCAACAAGATATTGTGTAGGTACCAACCTACTAGAGACACCAATCTCCTTAGTTGAGCACCAACTAAGTAAGAGATTGTGTAGGCACCAACCTATTAGAGACACCAACCGCCTTAGTTGAACACCATCTCAGTAAGACCTATATAGAAACCAATCTAATATATGCATACACAAAGTACTTTTGACTTCACTTGCATGCTTCATACTTCATGTATTTCACAACATCAGCATACCCTTAACTTTCATGTTCTATCACCTCTCTTTGCTTCATACCCTAGAAATAGCTTCAAACCCTAGTCAAATTTATCCTTCATGCCCTAGCGAACCTCATAGAATCATGCCCAAAATATAATTATAGGTTGTAGCATCACAACCTCAAAACAGTGCACTTTATAGCATCATAGACTTTGTTCCTTCATAGTGCACCCTTAAAACTCCAAAAAATCCTCTTGTGCACCTTTAGACCCAAAAAAGACTCCCCAACTCCTCTTTCATACCTCAAATATCTTCTACGCATTTGCACTTGCTTGTGTTTCTTGGATGTTATTCAAATGCCCACATTTATCCTGTATTTATAGTGTTTCTCTACTCACTTTTAGGGTCAACCTGTAAAGACCGGTTGGGTCAACCTGAACTTTGTGGTTGGGTTGTCTAATAGAAAAATTAATATCTCATCATTCCTAAGAAGTTAGTGGGAGTGTCATATACTGTTGGAAAGGTCTCAGAATAATTTACAACCATATAACATATTATCCCATTTGAGCTAGGTATTTAGATTGAAAATGCATTCAAAGATAGGGTATCCAAACTAAGCATAAAAAATCCAAAAAACATATTTCCAACAATCTCCATCTTGCAATATTTATCCTGGACATTTTCAGTCTACCCTTGTCTTTGACATCAATGACAACAATATTTCCAACAAACCCCTTTGTCATTGATGGCAACCCTTAGTCAATTATGATGCTCCCCATGTCTGTAACTTTCCTTGTGTCTACAATTCTTCCTCTATCTGCAAATTTTCCCCCTTTGACATGAATGGAAAAGGGATGCTTCCTCTGAGCTTGTGCTTCCCTTTACTGACAATATGAGAGATATATAACTCCCATACATCATTTTTCTCCTTTGACTTCGTCAAGAATGTATACATTTGTCGGGGTTCTATTTGCATTTGACACTAATCTTCCTGAACCTTATTTCCTCATCTCACATCCTTTAGAATGAAACGTGAGGTTGTAACTTTGATCACACATCTGAATGGAACTTAGAATACTTTTTTTTAACCCTTCAACATACAAAAAAATCTATGTTTTATTTTTTCCATCATCAAGACTAATGATACCTTTTCCAACTATCATTGAAGAAGCATTATCCCCAAAGGTAACACTACCTCCTTTTTCTTCCTTTAGTGTGAGAAATTTGTTTTGATCCCTTGTCATGTGTTTTGAACGTCCACTATCAATGTACCATTGGCTTCCTTTATTTTGAGCATTCATTGCAATTCCACATTCTTCCTTCTTTTCTTCTTGCTTCCTTTATGTATTCTTCTCTATGCTTGGTAAGAACATATTCTTCCATGTTTTGTTTAGGAGACCTTATTATGTTTCTTCTATAGTCACATGTTATGTGCCCATAGTTATTTCACTTATAACATTCAGTATTGCAATCAAGTAGGGAAGCAAATAAATTGTAGTTTTTATCAACAAATTCATTATAACTTTTGGTTTTGTTTCTCACATAATCATTCATTTAAGTCTTATAAGAACCTCTATTTCGATCTCTCACATGATCACTTCTTGCATAATATCTACAATCTATTGCTTTATGACCAAAATTATTGCAAGAAAAACAATAGCCAAGAAAGAGATTTTGGTATCGAGTTGTGAAAGGTCTTCTTTTTGAAACAACTCTTCTGAATTCATTCTTGTGAGAAGTGTTAGCACTCTGCAAATTTTTTCTGGTTGATAGACAAATGACAAAGTAAACTGCTTCAACCTACTTTAGAGCTGAAGCACTAACTTTCTCAACTCAGAGAGGGCTCTCTCATCTCACTTGATATATCTATGGAAATCGGTGGCTAGATTTGGTTTGTTTTGGGGGGTTTTTATAAAGTTGTTGGCCAAGAAGAGGAGGGGCACTCAGGGCTATGGAGTCAAAATTCTGAAAATGAATGAAAACATTGATTGGCCAATAGAACTCTCCAGAGGATAAAGGCTAAATGCAGCAATGAATCTGAGTTGTAAATAATATTTGCAGAGTGTAAGACAAAAGGGGAAAAACAAGTAACTGCATCAAAGCATTAATAAAATGAATWTTGAATTAKTTAGGAAGAAACACACATAGTTTAAATTGTTTCMGCTGAGAGAATCAAGGGATGAATTATGGGCTTTTAACTATCCAATTTAAATAGAGAAAAATTTAAATGGAATTAAAGAACAAAGGAAATACAAACAATGAAGGAATACAAAACTCATATCATATCCATTAGAATCTTTTCATAAACATTTTAAAATGCTTTTGCATATGTATTCAATTCAATCCCATAAAATTACAATAGAGTCTAGAACCACCATAATTGTTCCCTTGCACTTTTTTCCATCATTAATACACTCAGAACCTCTAAAACTTATACAATTTGAGTTCCTTCAGTGTGCAACCGGTTATAATAACTGAAATAAAACGTTACAGCTTCTACAATGATTACAAATGACAGTTTTCAGAAAAAACGTTTCATGGTCCCTGCAAATTCCTCTGACGCTCCAGCTCCTTCCTCTGCCACATTCTCTTTGAAATGTCACTCATACTCTCTCAAATATAATTGCATTTATCCATATTCTCATTAAACATTTGGGAATAATATATTTGAAATAAAAATAATTCCCAAAGATTTTCTATCCTGTAGAATTAAATTTCCATAATTTAATTCATGCCCGTCGTTCTTTGAAACCATGTCTTGTTTTTCCCAATTCACCATTTCACAGTAAAAAACATTTATTGTTACCATTTCACATAAAAAAACATTTACTGTGTTGTGTTTTTTTCAATTTATCGTTTCACTGTGAAAAAACATTTACTGTGTGTTTTTCCAATTTACCGTCTTTGGTAAAATACCTTTTATCTTCTTCTTTTACTTTGGTAAATCTTTGGATAAAGAATTATCCAAGTCTTCGTTCACATGCATCTTTCCATTTAAATCTTTTTCATGGAAATAAACATTAATTCATTTAATTCGTAAAACTTGAATCTTGCCTCCGTAAAACCTTTTCACTGTGAGGAGGAATTTCATTTATTAGAAATTCCATATTTGTTGTTGAAATGCACTCCTGCGAAAATGACGCACATTAAACATATGATAAATGGTGCATTTATTACATCGGGCTTTCTTTGGAGTGGTTTAATCCAAACTGCTTTTACCTCCGATGTACTCCACGTAAAAACACATGTCCACCAAATAAAACACGGTAGTTTTTCCCGGCCCGCCTTCACATAATTAACCTCCTCACTACTTCAATCCTCGATACATATGTGTGCCCTCCATCCAATCTTTGACTTTTCCACATTATAAATTGAGATTTGTGCCCATGATTTGACCTGATTCCATAAATTAAATATTGGATTAAATATTAATATAAATCTTTTAATATAAAAATATTTATATTAATAATAATAAACCATTCTTTCTATTTTCTAAGGACTTGGGCATATGATGCTTAACACATGACTTTGTGGATAGGATAAGGATGCTTAATAAAAGGAATACTTTTTATTTTCAACAAGAATATGAAAATAAGGGTAAAAATGAATGAAGTGATGGAACTAAGGGATTTAGATAAGCATTAAGGCTAAGTATAGGTTTGGAATATTCGCCAATTTTTTTAACTCATGGAGGACATGACTATTTTGGATGATCAGTTGAGTGAAGGATTTAGGTGATGGGAGCTTGACGGAGCTAGTGAAAAATTTGAAAGTCTGAGTGGGAAAATAGCACAAGGACAAGAAGCTTTGGGAAAAATTAATACAAATTAGCAGGTGATAACATAGGCTCCTATTGGGGATGATATCCTCCCTGTGAGGTAGCAAAGAACAATAGACCATGTGCCTAATCCATTGGGATGCTATCCTCCCTGTGTGGTAGCAAAGAATAGTAGACCGCGTGCCTGATCCATTGGGATGCTCCCAAAACATGTTTGTGTACCCTGCTTTGACCTGTCACCAGTGTCTTCTGAAAACCAAACTCTACACACTACTCTCAACTGGATACTGAACACTGAATACACCGCTAAAATCTGATTGTACACACTACTGGAAATCCAAACTGAAAAATACTTGACCAACAAGCTTATTTGCATACTCTTATCTACTCTAAAACTGTTGAAATGAATACTCAATCAAGTGATGTTAAAGTTCCAATGCAACCAATCAAGCAATTGGCTTCCTGATTTTTCTTCGATCACATCTTTCTTAAGATTGCAAAAAAATGTAAAAGATGGCAGTTGAAAACACAAGTTGAATCCAAAACCTGAACTTATGAATAAAACAAACTCATCCTTCAATGATGATTGTAATAGGATGGCCACGGGATCTTGAAAACCATGAAAAATCATTTCTTCTTGATGAGCAAAAATAGGAAGAAAAGCCTCTTTCATAAGTGTTTGTTTCTCTTTCTCTATTTATTTTGTTTTGAGAATATTTTCAATTGAAATGGAAACAATAGGTTTGTCTACTCTTCCATGCATATCAAAAAAAACATTCATAAATTCTTGAACATCTTCAAATGTGATAGCCATATTATGTGCATCCTCTTGTTCATCAAACAATTCTGATTTGATTTTATTAAACTTCTAGAAATTTGCTTGAGGACTGTCATTTTGACTTTCAAATGAATGAATGGAAATAAATTATTGTTCATAACCTTCTTGTAAATGTGAAAAGCTAACATCATGAGCTATTTCACAGTMTAGAGTTCCCATGGATGCATTTTCAAAACCATAATTTTCAAATGAATCAAATAGAACCACTACCTCTTCATTATATTTCTATATTTCTGATTGAAAAATGGCATATGTTTTGTTGTTGMTTTCCTGAAACTCTATGTCATTTGTTTGTTTATTTCTTGAATTTTCCATAAATGCAGTTTCAGAATCCTCATCCATGTCTAGGCCACTTAGAATTTGAACAACCACATCATTCATAGGAGAAGAAAGACAACTTTGAAACACTTGTCTTGYTGGAAATCTTGTTGAATATCTTCATCAAGTTCAGGGGAAAGAAATGACTTTCAGCAATAATTTTTTGATCAGCTTCACCTTCAACCAAAGGAGGGGATATTATTTGTTGTTGAGATGAATATTCATAAATGGATTCTATGATTTCATCATTCATACACTCTTCATCACCAAAAACATTTTTAAGGTACTTAATGAAATGTTTACAAAATTCACAACAATCTTCAAACACCAAGGATGAAGGATTAGATTCTCCATAATGCTTAAAGAATGTTATATGAAAATATTTAAGAGAGTATACGCTGCATGGTTTTAAACCTTCATAACATAATCTTGCTTTCCCCTCTAAAGTAGCCATAAACATTTTCATCAAACAATCCTCATGAAATTCAACCCCCAACTTACATATGTGCATGTGAAATCTAATCAAGTGCAAGGCAGCATCATTTCCTTTCCCATCTTCAAATTTAGGCAAATATTTTTGCCAATTTGTGTGAGGAATATGATTTGGAAAGCCAGGAATATGAGATCGATTCATTGGAGCATACCTTGCAAATATTGAACTCATCTTCGGATAGTGGAGACGTCAATGATGTTTTGGAAGTTGGATTCTGCATTGAGAATGAAGTCACCAGTGAAAGTTCAAATTTTTAGATTCTTCTACCAGTGGAATCACCTTCAAACTGATTTTTTGATGTGTGGAGTTGTCATAGCAGGAATACAACCAATATGTGCCTAAGTGGATGTTGCTCTCAGACCTTAGAACTCAACCATGACGTTCTTCCCAGGGAAAAAATTTCAATTTCGTCCCCGACAATGACGCCAGAATTTTAACACTCTGTAAATTTTGTCTGGATGATAGACAAACGATAGAGGTAACTGTTTCAACCTACTTTAGAGTTGAAGCACTAGCATGTTCAACTCAGAGAGGGCTCTCTCGTGACACTTGATATATCTATGGAAATCAATGGCTATATTTGGTTTGTTTTGGGGGGGTTTTATAAAGTTGTTGGCCAAGAATAGGAGGGACACTCAGGGCTATGGAATCAAAATTATGAAAATGAATGAAAAAATTGACTGGCCAATAGAACTCTCCAGAGGATAAAGGCTAAATGAGGCAATGAATCTGAGTTGTAAATAGTATTTGCAGAGTGTAAGAGGAAAGGGGAAAAACAAGTAACTGCATCAGAGCATTAATAAAATGAATTATGAGTTAGTTAGGAAGAAACACACATAGTTTAAATTGTTTCAGCCGAGAGAATCAAGGGATGAATTCTGGGCTTTTAACTATCCAATTTAAAAAAAGGAAAATGCAAAAGGAATTAAAGAAAAAAGGAAATACAAACAATGAAGGAAGACAAAACTCATATCATAGCCATTAGAATCTTTTCATAAATAGTTCAAAATGCTTCTACATATGTATTCAATTCAGTCCCAGAAAATTACAATAAAGTCCATAACCACCAGAATTGTGCCCTTGCACTTCTGCCCATCATTAATACACTCAGAACCTCTAATACTTATACAATTCGAGTTCCTTCAGTGTGCAACCGGTTACAATAATTGAAATGAAACTTTTCATCTTCTACAATGATTACAAATGACAGTTTTCAAAAAAAACATTTCATGCTCCCTGCAGATTCCTCTGACGCTCCAGCTCCTTCCTCTATCACGTTCTCCTTGAAATGTCACTCATACTCTCTCAAATATAATTGCATTTATCCATATTCTCATTAAACATTTGGGAATAATATATTTGAAATAAAAATAATTCCCAAATATTTTATATCCTATAGAATTAAATTTCCCTAATTTAATTCATGCTCGTGGTTCTTTAAAACCATGTCTTGTTTTTCCCAAGTCACCATTTCACTGTAAAAAACATTTACCATTACCATTTCACATGAAAAGCATTTACTGTGTTATGTTTTTTCAATTTACCGTTTCACTGTGAAAAACATTTACTATGTGTTTTTTCAGTTTACCGTCTTTGGTAAAATACCTTTTATCTTCTTCTTTTACTTCCGTAAATATTTGGATAAAGAATTATCCAAGTCAATTTCATTTATTAGAAATTCCATATTTGTTGTTGAAATGCACTCCTGCAAAAATGTTGCACATTAAACATATGATAAATGGTGCATTTATTACATCGGGCTTTGGCTTGAGTGGTTTAATCCAAACTTCTTTTACCTCTGATGTGCTCCACGTAAAAACACGTGTCCGCCAAATAAACCACGGTATTTTTTCCCAGCCCACCTTCACATAATTAAGCTCCTCGCTACTTCAATCCCCGATATGTATGTGGGCTCTCCATCCAACCTTTGACTTTTCCACATTATAAATTGAGATTCGTGCCCATGATTTGACCTTATTCCATAAATTAAATATTGGATTAAATATTAATATAAATCTTTTAATATAAAAATATTTATATTAATAATAATAAACCATTTTTCTATTTTCTAAGGACTTTGGGCATATGAGGCTTAACACATGACTTTGTGGATAGGATAAGGTTGCTTAATAAAAGGAATATTTTTTATTTTCAATTGGAATATGAAAATAAGGGTAAAAATGAATGAAGTGATGGAACTAAGGGATTTAGATAAGCGTTAAGGCTAGGTATAAGTTTGGAGTATTTGCCAAATCTTTTAACTCATGGAGGACGTGACTATTTTGGATGATCAATTGAGTGAAAGATTTAGGTGATGGGAGCTTGACGGAGCTGGTGAAAAATTTGAAAGTTTGAGTGGAAAAATAACAGAAGGACAAGATGCTTTGGGAAAAATTAATACAAATTAGCAAGTGATAACAAG